>LBNU01000368.1:83796-123796 GCA_014162995.1 Artemisia annua
GCTACAAAAGCTTCCGAGCTTCTTGCTTCTGCAACAGCCTGAAACATATGAATATAAATTGTTTTCTGCAGCACTGCCTAAAAAGTTTAAAGTTTTTGAGAATAAGGTTTCCATACCTCGAAAATACGCCTAAGAAAGACTTTTCCACCAAAAGAAAGCAAACCTAAACCAAGTAAAGCCTTTAAACTTTCTTTCACAAGCATAGGCAAAATACTCTCTTCAACCAGATTCTGCATAAAGTATATGAAATTTAGCAAGATTAGAGATAACAGTACTTATGATAAGAATTCCGTGTGAAATACACTGACCTGGCTCTCCAACACGGGAAGTATGACCAGCAGAGGTACGACTGCTATGTCCTGCAAATATTTAGCCATGTCGATCCATAAAGGTTCTTAGATTATCTTTGATTCAGGTGTTACTCGTAAGTCATGACCATGCAGCAGATTTAAGTTATTTTAATTAAGAAAAACGAACCTGGAGTAGGAGTATCCCGAGAGTAGCTGAGCCGAACCGAGTTGGTAGCTCACCTTTCTCTGCAAGAAGCTACATCTTACTAGGTAAGCAGACAGCAGTTGGCTATGTATCATGCTGAGAGCAGCAGGATCAAAAGCGGGATTGTTTAATATATCAATCTGTACTGAAAATCAAATCACCTGTAGAACAAATGCAGAAGATGACAACGAGAGAGCAGCACCAATGACTATAGCCTCATCAATACTTCTGATGTTCACCTGCAATACTTTTAAGCCAGCAATTAATAGCCCACTCGTAGAAAAATAGATACAAAAGTCGACAATGACTCCTTAGAGTCTTTTTTTTTTTTCTAAGATAATCACAAATATTTTTACCTCGTTTAGAAATTTAGGGAACTGCATATAACTATATATTACGTAATATTAGAGAAACATTTTGGAGGAAATGATACGAACCTATCCCATACTAGGCTCGTATCGGTTCATAAGTCCAAGTGTAGAACTCACTCAAAAAGCTAGCTTGTAAGAGGAGGGGACACCTTGACTTTATAAACCATCAACCAATCCCATACTTGCCGATGTGGGATCGTAACAGGAAACTAGAAAATATATATATATATATATATATATATATATATATATATATATATATATATATATATCTTGAGTACCACAGAATACTTTCTCACCAGATCAGACCGTGAGTGAAAAAGGAACTGCAGAATTTGAGTTCCGATAGCTCCATTAGGTGGGAGTTCAAATGCTGTGAAAGCAAGAGTAGAGAGCACAACCTTCCACAAAACATAGAAATAAAATCAGTTTAACACCCGTCTTTAGTAAGGATTATAATGTCAATTTTGGCAGAACATACCTGGGTCAAACCCATACCAAAGGCGAATTTGGCAAGAGCTTTCAAACGTGCAAACGAAAGCTCTAAGCCCATCTCAAATAGCTGTGGGCAACAAATAAAAGTCAAAGATTGGAACTTTTGCCAATAACTTCAACTTGCATAAGTAAAGGATTAAACTTTTGGTATACATTGCCATAATCTTACATCAAAAAGTACAAAAGATGTATAAAGCGATGAACTTACCAAGAAAAGGATGCCCCACTCAGAAAGAACTTTAACATCTGTAAGATTTCTAATCAATCCAAATTGATTAAGCACGACTCCCGCTGAGAAGAAACCAAGTATCTGTAACAGTGATTTAACACAGCACCATTTGATTGTCTATATACAAAAAATCCCGTGATATGAAAAAGAGTTTGAAGTTAAGCTTACAGGGCTAGCTTTGACAAACTTAAAGGCAGGAACCACTAAAACAGTAACAGCTAAGAATGTCAAAGTATCCAATCCTAAGTCATTAATGACCTCAACCGCACCACCAACATCAAGTGCTGCATTCATCCGGAATCTCCCACCTCTCTGAAAATGTCTATGGTTTGAGATAATAAACCGTTTTCCTCCAAGAAATGAGGAAGTTAACAAAGGTGTTCTATCAGGAAGTTTTGCAGCCGCGTGAGAACTGTAGTGTATCCTGCGACTAGTGGAAAATGCTGGTGTATGCAGTAGTTTGTAATATCGATTTGGCCCATTATAGAGGTGTCGGCAAAGGTGTGGAGAGTGATGACTGGATCTTATTATGGTTGGTTTAATAACAAGGTCATGGCCCTGCAAGAAAAAATATACATGGATAAACCATTAAAGAGATGGTTACACCATACTATAATAACAAGCCTCATTTCATATCTATAACTTCAAAAAAAATCGTCCACTTTACTCTATATATGAAGTGGCGGAAATTAGCGTCAATGGGCGCCCTATGACCATTGAACATAAGCAATATTAGAAAGCCGTAGCCCGTATGACTTACAACTCCACAAGGTGGACTAAGATAGCCTTCATTAGCACTAGTTATAACTTATAACTACTCTTCAGTTAGGACAATAAGGTAATTCAGTTTCTGGTTCTTGGATGAACCAACCAGAATTATCTACTTAGGATAAGTTGCATGTAGCAAGGACCACACTATTGATGACATGAACACCAAACAAATAATATCCAAAACTCAAATATTTTATAAAGTATAGAAAATGGAAATGAAGAAGAAGATTGTTACATACCATGGGAGCATGACAAGAAGCAACAGCTTCAACCATAATTATGAAGCAAGTAATTAATCTGAGGAAGACATTTGCAAACACCTTTTTATTGTTTCAACTTAATAAAGATGATGATGTTTTTGTTGTGTACAATATCCAAACTAGTTTCAGTTTCAGTTTGAGTTTCAGTTTGTGTTTGTGTTTGTGTTTGAGTTTGTGTGTCTTAGTAAAAAGGAAAGACTAGCCACACAAAAAATAATAAAAGATTCTTGAGGCCAAGTTTTATTACTCCACGAGGAGAATTTTGGCTGTATAATATACACCAGGAGAATTTTCAAATTAGTAGTTGGCAATACTCCACGAAGATGGATGGAAAACCAAAATAAATAAAATCAAGAGTTGACTACATTTTTAGCCCTTGTGGTTTGCCGGGTATTTCAGTTTCAGTCCAAATTTCTTAAAAAAGTTACGGGTCTTCTCCAAAAATGAAATATCCATTTTGGGTTTGGTCCATTTTCTTCATGCCGTCAGTTTGACCATTTGGGTATATTTGTCTTTTCATAAAATTTGTTAAACAAAAGAATAATATCCACAACCCACACCGGTCAACCAATACAACTTACTTTGTATCAAACTTTCTTTCTCTTTTAAAAAAAAATAAAAATACACACTCATAAAACCATTAAACGCACAATTACAGCTACCACAGCTGGCTGGATGTTAGGGGTTTACAGGTGGTGGCTTTATTTTTTGATGGTGATCGTATTGTAGTGGAGTTTGTATATACTTGTAATTCTTTTATGTTTGTTTCTTTGAGTTTGGATTGTTATAGTTTTGGTTTAATGGAGTTCTTTTTCAAGTTTGATTTGTGCAAGTGTTTTTTTAAAAGAAATTTTGGGTGTTATAGTAATTTCTATTAGTTAACTGGTCAAACTAACAGTCGACTAATAAATGGACCAAACCCGAAACTGGTGTTTCATTTTTGGAGACGATCCGTAACCTTTTTAAAAGATAGACTAAAACTGAAAAACCCGGCAAACCACAAGGACCAAAAGTGTAGTTAACTCGAAAATCAATTGCTGACTTGGCAGATTGCTGGAGATTGGATTCTCTGAAGATAAAACTACAGTGATTGATATTGGTGGATAACACATGTGGATTTTCATGGATTTATTTCTAATATATTCTTTTTAGTTTTCTAAAGAAGCAAATGAAATAACAATATTCCACAGGCGCTATAAAAGAATGACATATTACATGTCACCTTTTTTTTTACCTTAATTTTCTTAGTTTTGGTATCTGTGGATTAAAAATCAAAGGATTGATCATCGTTTTGGTATCTGTGGATTAAAAATCAAAGGATTGATCATCGTCTAAATGTAACGTGTGATTGATACTAAGCATCTTGTCGAAAACTATTGACAAGTATACTTCTTATGAGGCCAAACGTCAACAACAATTATCTGTTTTGGGTATGACTAGAGAAAAAAAATAAAAATAAAAAAAAAAATAAAAAAAAAAAAAAAAAAAAAAAAAAAAAAAAAAAAAAAAAAAAAACCCTCAGATGTAAGTGTAAAAACATTTGGCCTCCTAGACTCCTAGAGACTGAATCTTGCCAATAGGATTAGTGCCACATTAGATAGACCAACACAATTTAGACCATTAACCACTTGGCAACCATATACTACATAAAAACATGTTGGCACAAGGCATCTGAATAGACGGAATAGCCTCACAACCAATGTATACACGAGTAAACCGAAAAGTAAACAAAACAAGAAAGGCAGTGGCCACACAGTAAGCTAGTTTAACTTTAATATGATGGTAAAACTCCTTTATAAGTTAATATACAATACAACTCATGATTACAAAGATGTAAATGCAAGATGATAGGAACTTTTATGATCTAAAAACGAATAAGTATGACAGTACCAACTCTTATTTCCATACCAGCATTATAATCTCTAATCATATAGAGAGAAGAAAACCGATTAATTCCCTGGCGCAAACTTGAGGGAGATGCTATTGACACAATGGCGCTCGTCTGTAGGGGTCTTGAAACCTTCACCTTTGAATACATGTCCAAGATGCCCACCACAAGCTGCACAGGTGATTTCTACCCTCATTCCATCTGGATCAGGCTGCACTCACAAACCATACATTGCTTGTTATTAGCATACGTACATGTATAATAGGATTCACCCAATACAAATATGTAATTTGCGTGAGTTGAGTTGACGCAATTATTATTGGGTATCTTACTGTTAGCATATTGATTGAGAGGATATAAACAACCCATAAAGCTTAAAGTAACGAAATAAGCTATGGAAGTCTAATTTTCACAAGAAAAGTAAAAGAAAGTGATCAATTGACTCACATGACGGTTTATAGCTCCAGGAAGACCCTCGTAGAAGGCTGGCCAACCACAACCGGAATTAAACTTTGTGGTTGACTTGTAGAGAGGAGTGCCACACCCTGCACAAGAGTACACTCCCTCCTCATAGAACTTGTTATACTGCCCCGTGCCTGGATACCTGTTAACACTCGAAAAATATCAAGAAGGATGGTATAGAATGGCAATAATCAATTTGTATAATGTTCCTTATAAAATCTAAGAACTTTCCCACATGATATTCCTAAATTCAGGATTGATATGGATTACATGCTTGATAATTAGGAATACAGTTGTGTATGTCTTATCCGATCGATTATGTAAGGATACCTAAATAAAAGAAACTAGAGTGACTCACTGACCCTGTTTTCACATAGCTTGTGAATTTAAATACATTTGTTTACCAAGTAGATACTCCAACAGTCCAACTCATCTAGATTTGCTTTTCTAAAAAAATAATAATTAAAAAAAAAAAAAAAAAAAAAAAAAGAATCAGATTTTGTTGCACTGATGATGCGCAGCAAACTAACAGATATACTTCCATTTTAGCAATAAAAGATAGTTGGCGGGTTTCTGAAAACTGTAGTTGGTGTCTTGTGGTAAACAACTCAACGTCCTTGTGAAAATTTGAGCTTGTAAGAATGTGTTGTTTCGGAAACTCAATGGGCTTGCTATGTTTGTGTTTCAACAATTTCATCAAAACAATCATATGATGATTATTGATAGGAAATTAGATGTTGTCAGTAAAGAAAGTTGATTTTTTGGATGGCTGGTATTTGCATACGATTATAAGCTAGTAATTAACAAATTAGTGGCAATATGCATGTGATTTGGAAGAAAAGAAAACGATGAGTACTAGTATAGCAAAGTATAGTACGGGTGTTTACAATAACATTTCCTAGTTAGCAATGAAAATCATTCAAGAGCCTAATAAAATAACTCCACAAAACCAGAGTGGCTTAGATGTGCTCTTTCTTTTTATTGGGAAATTTGATCCAAACAAACACAATAACCAATTAACCATAACTAGAGAGGATATGATATGATACTAGTAAGTGAATGAGGTAGAGTGAGATAGGAATAGTAATCATAAAACACCTTATATACCTTCCTAACCAAACAAATATTAAGGTTGCGTTTAGTAATGGAAAGTTTTCTTAGTTTTCATTTTTCAGTTTTCTTGAGAATGGGAGAGCTATTCTTTCTCTAGAAAAGAGTTGAAAACGTGTTTAGATGGGGTTTTCCAAAATGGAAACTTATGAAGAACTCGTAGGACTTTTCTAAAACTTGGTTATAAACTTAGAAAACACGTTTTCACCTTTCCAAACTTTTAGAAAAAAACCCAATTTGAACGCGTTTTCTATTTTCTGAGGTTTTCTAAGAAAATCTTTCTGGAAAAGAGAGGAGTTTTCATCTTTCCAAGAAAACTTTTAGGTTGCGTTTAGTTGTGGAAAAACACCTTGTTTTCCACAAAACATTTTGTAGAAAACAAGGAAAATAGAGATCGCGTTCAAATAAGCGTTTTCCAACAAATTATTTTGCAAAACACAAAATCTCAACATGGAAACTTACAAAACAAGTTTTAGTTGTCTTCCTTATTTTCCTTGTTTTCCTTTGTAACCTACAACCCTCCCTCTTTTTCTTCAAAATAGAAAATGGAAGCAATCAACTAAACGCGGTTTTTTATATTTTAACTACCAAATTTTTAACAAAACTAGAGATAGAAAACAAGTGAATTTTTTCTCCAACTAAACGCAGCCTTAAAATTTCAGCTTCTATTGACATGGATTCTAGTATGTGCAAAAAAATTAATAATAAAAATCATAAGAAAAAGAAAGACATACTCGGTGCCTTTTTGTCTGAGGATACGAAACTGTTCAGGAGACAAAACAGCACGCCACTCATCCTCGGATTTCTCAACACTACTACTAGTACCACCAGCAGCCATAGCTATAATCCCTCCTCCTCTAAAACCCCTTTTATTACCAGACACTAATAATTTATTACCAAATTTTGTTAATGATGATGATTGATTTCTTGTTTTTAATTGTGTGGTGAATAATAGGTGGTTGCTGCTGCTTGATAAGCCTAAACCTACTGACGTCATCCTCATCTTTATTACGTATATTTTATGACCGACCCATTCTATACTTCGGCTTGTGTCTTTAGAAAGGGTAAAACGCTGAACCATATGATTCCACGTCATCGTGTCATGTGGATAAACCTATAACCGTAATTTAACCACACACAAAAAAAATAATAATAATAAAAAAATATATAAAAAAAAAAAAAATAATAATAATAATAATAATAATAATAATAATAATAATAATAATAATAATAATAAGTGAAATTATCTAAAAATAAATTCAACTTGCCACTTTTTACTATTGTATAAATTGAACTTTTTTTTCATATTGTATACACAAACTTTGTTAATCTTACTATTGTATCAATCATACGCCTATTTTATGACGTGACAGTGATTAAGCACGCTAATTGTTGATACAATAGTAAGATTAAAGTTTGTGTATTGATACAATAATAAGATTAACAAAGTTTGTGTATACAATAATAAAATTAACAAAGTCTATGCATACAATAGGAAGAAAAAAAAATAGTGCATACAATAGTAAAAGTGGCAAGTTGAATGTATTCTTAGACAATTTTCCCTGATAATAATAATAATAATAATAATAATAATAATAAATGGTTTAAAACTAATTACCAAAATGGACCATATTGCTACTAGTTTTACCAATGTGGACTTTTTTGTCAGCTTTTACAAAAACGAACTAAAATGTGTCATTATCATCTTGTGGTCCACTATCATCAACACACCTCACCTTATACCCACCAACCATCACCATTCATCCCACTCTTTTCATTCTTTTTCTACCAATTTATTTTCTGTGATAAAGTAGGAGTACCAGGTTCCATTTTGCATGTAAATCATGCATATATACAAGCCATGTTATCCACAACGTTTTCACATGAATCAAACTAATACTAAGTGAGTCTGAACATTAAACCCCTTCTTGTACCTGTTATCCACCCTGCAAAAAGTGTTTCAAGCTTTCATCTTTGCTCAGATCCTCCCCGAACCTCGCCTAGAACCTCAGCCACCTCGCCCAGATCCTCCCACCTCGCCCAGATACTCCACACATCTCGCTCATATCTCCCCGAACCTCGCCCATAACCTCTCCCACCTCGCCCAGAACCTCACCCAGATTATCCCCAGAACCTTGCATTAAACCCTCTCGCTTAGATCCTCGCCCACCACTCGCCTGACTTCAAGGCTCACCGAAGACTTCGCCTAGCCCTCGCCCCGGCTCAAGACTCGCCCAACACTCGCCTAGAGCTCGTTGGCATACACGTGTATGGTTAAAAAGTAATCTACATGTCAATCTAACGGTTAATATGTTAGAAGTTCATTTTGGTAAAAATCGTGTGCGACGTTTGTTTCTGTAAAGTTGTAGTAGAAATGGGTCATTTTGGTAATTCGCTATTGAAGTGGGTGTTGGAACTTTTTTGCCTAGGGAAATTCACTTATGTGAGCCACTTATTTCTCATGCTTCGATTTGGGTCGGTTTTTAACTAAAAGTAATACTGAACCAAAATATTTAGTTTTTATGAAACCCAAACCAAAACAAATCGTTTTGGTTGCTTTAGTTTTTTTATTGGTTTCGCTTTGGCTTTTTGATTATTTCAGTTTTAACCATTTATATTTAGGTTTGTCCAATATGTATTAATAAATTTGTTTTAGGTGAATTTTTTTGTTATTCTAAGCCTACTAATGCTATCCAAGATTTTTACAATTACACATGAGAGTCAAACACACATAATATGCTTATTGTCAAATATTTACTTATATATTGTCAAGTGAATACATATAAACGTTAAGACAAATGTATTTTAACGACAAAATGAATATGAAAGTGTAAATTTATTTATTTAGTATATATTGATATTAGATTATATATATATATATATATATATATATATATATATATATATATATATATATATATATATATATATATATATATATATATATATATATATATATATATATATATATATTTTTTTATATAAAAAATCGGTTCAGTTCCGTATTTATGGGGTTTTTTTTTTCTTTTTTTCTTTTGACGAAAATGCAAATTGAACTGAAATTTTCAGCTTTTAAAAAAGTAGACACCGAACTATCAGTTTTTACTTTCGGTCGGTTTTTCCGGTTTTCAGTTTTTTTTCTAACCACTAGTTATTTCCAACGTGACTCAATTTTGTGGTTTATTGCTAAAACTAGGACTCAAAATCACGTTTTGCCGATTTTACCCTTCTGCACTCACTGCACACCTATTTATCATTTATTTAATAGCCTACTACACCCCCAACATCATATAATCGACCATATCTTCTTGCATGCACCTCCATTCTTTCATGAAATAGCACGTTCTTCACTGTCGTCTCATTCCGATCATAGTGACACCTGTCTCATCCGTTTTCATGCACACCGAATTTCGACCAAAACGAAATTGAAGATGTTGCGATCCAACTGCAAAGTAAGGGTCACTTGATAAAGAAACGGAACTATACTGCAATCGATTATGAAAGGACATAATGGGTTGACTTCAGCAGGACGTAATGGGCCCCATGACATTTGACAAAGCTGGAATTACCTTTCCCATAAAAAAGGTAATGAGAATTACATTTGACAAGAAGTGGTGGTGACGAGTGGTGAAGAAAACAAAGGCATTTAACTTTTTGAGAAAGAACATTCAATAAAGCGTAATGGCAACTGATCTAACACTATATTAAGTATAACGAGCTTTTCTTAAGTAGAGAAAGCAGAACAAATGTTATAAATAGCGCAAAGCTTGGCGTGGCGGCATGACCAAGCCTCACACGCCTTTGCAGCTAAGACGAAGCTTTTGCATTATTAAGACGTGGCATAAAGCGGCACAAAATATGAAAATAGTTATATCGTTATATCGTATTTCATATATATCGAGTTTCCAAATAGACGTGGCATAAGGCGATGTGGCGGTATGACCAAGCCTCACGCCTTTGCAAGCCTTTTAAAAATGAGTCTTAAATGTAAATATATAAAGTAGTTATAACTTTTACCCAAAACTCAAACACAAAGACATCACACAAACACAAACCTAGTTAAAATAAATAAATAAATAAAAAGATTGGTGAGCACAACACGAACCCTATAACGAGAGCTCCGGTACGGTGGCTCGCGCCATAAGGTTGTGTTATGCCCTATAAACGTACCTGTACCTGACTACCCGGTGCTATGTACTATTCACACAGTTAAAACGGATGATGTTTTTTCTATTTCCGTGTTACCCAAGAAGGTGAACCTTTAACTCATATGTACAAGACCTAACCGGTGTATCCCATGATTTTTTCCGACCCTTCTATGGTCACACCCAAATATGAATCTAGTAACATTTGAACCATTAACCTCTTGTGAGGAGGTTTACCACTAGATCATCTAGTGGTGGTTACCAACTATTCATAGTAACTTATGACGATCAAATGATCACGAAAAGCTAATAAAGTTGTTGAGAACTTTGAATCCACTAAACCATTAAATTTAGACAAACATAAAGGGTTGCTGAACAGCTGAAGTCACATATGTTAAGGATTTCGCGTTTAACAAACAAGATATTAGCTAAATATGGTGATTTGATGTCTAAGATACAATGATGATTAAATACTGTAATAGTTTGACTGAAACGCGAGAAACTTGTCTAGAGTGCCTTTAAAAAAAATGTTCAGAGTAACAAAGACAATTGTGGACTATGGTCGCCTGGTATGTGGTGCGTCAGATGGAGGCCATAATTATTGTCTGTTCAAAATTCAATCTCTAACCCAATGCATGTGACTGAAAACATACAAAGGTTGTCAATTTGACTGGTCTGGTTAAAAAGGTTTTGTAAACCTGAGTATATGACAAGATCGAGTTAAACAGACTTGTGATCAGCCAAAACTGAGCTCCAGCCTAAACCAAGTAACTGTCCAATTAAGCCAAACTCTAGCCTACTGAGATGGATCTGAGCACCACCCCAAATGAGTTGAACCCAGCAACAAGTATAAGAAGGCCACTTGCTACAATATCTTCCTGGCAATTGAAAATTATAGCATACGTACTTAAAAATATAGGACGGTGATAAAATAATAACACCTGTAATTCCACAAAATGGTTGGTTCATGCAACCCTAACCGGGGATCCATTTTGGACCCGTTGAGGTCCTTACACAAGGACTGCAGTCAACCAATGTTCCTACGAACCGCGCCGGGGGTGGGAGGGTGTAGGGGTAGTGTTGGATCAAATTACTCAACAAGGAGTCTTTCCAAATGATTGGAAAGAATGACATTTGGCCTATAACTACCCAGCAAAAGAAACTAAACCACATACTCAAACAACCAGGCAATGGTTAAATCACATGATCTGAGAACCCACAACCAGTTCTAAAGAGAATAGATAGCACAAATCCGAAGATATACTATTAGTGTGAAGACCATGTTATTACAAACTAAAATAGCACTTCAAGTAGCTTATTGATAACACTACCCATTCCATTGTTCCGATTTTCGCCAAATACTAATTCATTCAAACAAGAATATACCAGCTGTGTTAGAGAACCACCAATGATGCTGAAACCAGCAGAAGTAAAAGGCCATGGCCATCCATATAGAAACATCAAGTGACGAAATATAAGACTACAGCCAAGAGTGTTGGTCAAAAACCGTCCACAAAGTCAAAAACCAAGCTGAACACTAACCAAAAACACAGAAAACGCTTAGAGAAGAAGCAAGTAGCCATGAATGCTGAGTATAAGATCAACACGGTAAATATAATAGAATCAACCATTAAGAAGCAGTTTTAAGGCTATTACACTGCGTCACCTTTTCATCATAGAGGCTAATTTCACAAGTAAACTCTTCATAAGATAACCCATCCTCTAGTTCCTCTTCAACATAAAATACTACATAATCCCAAACACATCCTTAATAAACAATCACAAGCTGCTCTGTCTATAAACTCATAGAGTAGCAAGTACTAAGGGGGCATTTGTATTTGCTTGTCTATCGTGCTTATGTAAATTTTGAAAAGCTCATAAGCTCACTTTCTTTGGCTTGTGAACTTATCAAGTTGAGCTTTGCTTATTTTAGGCCATAAGCTCAACTTGATAAGTTATAAGCCAAAAAAAAGTAAGCTTACGAGCTTTACTGAATTTACATAAGCACAGTAGATAAGCACACAAACACCCCTCAATATCATCCTAACACATTCTTAGATTGTACTCATTTCACACAAAAACCCGGTTCTAAAGAGACATTAAGCAATTAGTACAAAAAACAGAGATCTAATGAAGGTTAAGACCAGTAGCATCTTGATAACGCTACCCATCCCAATACCAAATGTTAATTCAATTAAACAAGAGTATACAACCTGTTTCAAAGAACCCCCAATCATGCCGAAACAACCAAAAGTAAAAGGCCATCCATATTGAAACATCAACTGACGAGATATATGACTCCATCAAACGCTTTGGTCAAAAACCGGCTCACATTTTAGTTACGATAGTCACAAACTCTTACCAACTAGGCCACCCTAATGCATTCTTAGATGGTACTAATTGCACACGTCAAAAGTACATTATTACTCACACACGAAACCACAAACACGATGTATATATACTTGCACAATATACAATAACAACTTAAGTAAAACTAGCTAAGCAAAATCCGAAAAACGAAACAAAAATACTACTAATCACTTATTATCATCCGAAAAGCCCATAAGTTTCTTCAAACCACTAAACAATATCGAATTATTAGCCGAATCATTATCATCTTTCATACCACCATCATTGTCATGTAACAAATGCTGATCAACTAACTCCTTAACAGATTTAACAGACAAAGGATGGAAATTAAAGGCCCAATCAGATTTAACAAACTCTTGGGCCAAAACCAATTTATCATTTTCCTCCATTTTTTCCCATTTTCTTTTGAGTTCATCTTGACTTAACCCAAGAAACAGGCAGAGTTCTGTGTATAAAAGCTTCTTGCTTTTTTTCATAGCTTCTTGTGTTTGCAGCTTTTGGGTTTTGAGTTTCTTAATCTGTGTTGATAATTGAAGGGATAATTCATCTGGACTTGAGCTGCTGCATGAAATTTGGTGCTTTTTTTGGGTTGGTTTTGTGAATGGAAATGGATGTGTTTGGGGATGGAGATTAAGATGATGATGAACCCTAGTAATTAGGGCCATTTTCTTCTTCAAAGTGTGGAAAAGAGAAATGTTTTCTGTATGAATTGTAACTTTGATGAATTGCCAATTTTGGTCATCTAGTAAGATATATATCTAATATAAGCCATCAAAGTTTTAGTAATTCTCAACATTCATAAATGAGTACCATCTTTCTGATATCTTTCTTTCTTGTCCGGCGAGGCCGCGTACATTTAAGTCAAAAACGCTAGCCTCCATGGATAACCTTCTTTCCCTGCACTTATATTTTTGTGGCACAACTCATTCACCGCCATGGCACTACCATAAAAAGACTTTTCGGTCGCATACTCAATATGTCTTTATGGATAATTCTTCTTTCGGATTAAAACAATGAGCAAAATTTTACCTTCTCCCTAACCAATGTTGAAAAGCATGGAGGACCAGACCATACATCCAATATTCTTCAAGTGCCCCAAGGTTGTCCCAAAATAGATTCTTTCCAGATTCCTCATGAGGAGCATACTACACGCAAGTATCCGAGCCATCTTTATTAACCCCAGTTATGTTTTTTTGTAACAAGCATGTTTTCCACACGGTAATAAGCCCACCAGACCTTTCTTCTGGCACTGGTCCTTGGACATTGTAAACATCAAGCATCTATAAATAGTCTTAGTAATAACAAGTAATGTAGCACACGCTGTAACGTATATGCTTTACAGAATCGAGTAAAACCAAACAACAAGTTTAGACATTTAGCAACAGAAGTTAATATTGCATCATTTCAAAAGTCAAATTTCTATCTATTTTTCAGTATGACAACACTGCCCCTAAACATACAACGCCTGTATAAACTCAAAAGAAAAAGAATCATCTACTGTATAAACTACAAGTACACATTTGACCCAATATAGCATCCTCCGTGATCAACCTTCCAAAAAAAGTATCACCACTCAACTCTTTTGCCATTGTTGACTTTGACTAAAAAGAAAGTCAACTTGTCAAAACTTGATCCAATTTATGTTTATCTGTTTGATGTGGATTCTGAAGAGCTAATGGCAAGAGTCATCATCTGCTCCCTAACTTGTAACGAATAAGTTGCCACAAGATGTTGACCCAAGTATCGGGGACTCCGGGTAGGCACCAATGCATGCAGTCCTGCCCCCAAACAGATACAGCATCCTTCTTTCCTAACCACGTGGCTGGATGGGCATCTGCTCTGAACTCACTCAAATGAGTCAGGTCAAGTAGTTCAATATCCGTTCCTTGGAGTGTGTTAATGATTAGTCGATTGATTAGTCTTGCTTCTTTGTTGACTCCATTGTTGCTGGGATCAAACCACAAGTCGAGCTGTTCATGTATCAATAAGTTAATATGTTATAGTTAACAGTCTCATATAACAAAATATCCTCATAGAATGCTCAGCCGTCCCATAAAGGAAGGAGCCTTTTCAACATACAAAAATGTTTGGAACGCAAATATGCAAATGTATATGAAGTCAAAAGGTATTCATACATGTTATCATAAATAACTAGAGTTGGCAAGTGGCAGCATGGGCATAATATAGAAGTTTGGTGACGGGTCAAATGGGTAATGTCCTTGTACGGGCCGGGTTGATCCAAAACACTTTTGTACACATTACTAAATAGGTGTATAAATAAATTTTGCATTATATGTGATCAAATAGACTACATTATCACAATAAAATCAAACTTCTAGAATCAAGTGATTTTGGAAGTTAACAATACATTTTGGACGACTTTCGACCCGTTAGACCAGTTTCCCTTTTTTGCCAATTCTTTTTATTTTTCTCAATTTAGCTGAATTGACCCATTCACAAGTAAATGGGTTACCTCCATAAATTACACAATGTTCGTCCTCACAAAAACTGGATATTGACTAGGCACATGGTTTCAATAAATGCTTGATGTTGGGCAACTTTCCATGCACAGAGACATATAACTAACACCGTGTTTACATACTAATACAAGTTCTATCAGATGTTGCAGTAAATATCACACCTTTTTTATTAGTATTCAAAATTTCATATGAGTCACTGAAAGAACCACTATTACCTCCGATTTCTTAAGGGGTTCATTGAATAAGCAACTTCCATTTTGATTCCAATCACCGCCATGGAAGTGCCTAGGTGACTGCAGCCGCCAAAATTTGAGTGTCTTCGGGAATTCCTTTTCTATGTAAGCAGCCATGTTTTTAAGTACAATTTGAAGCCCGTCCATCATATCTGGAGCAGGAACTATCGGCTTTCCCCCTTCATAGAAAGCAAGAGGCTTCTCTTTGGGAAACTTATCATAGCCCCACCTATAAATTAATCATTAAAACTAACAGGTCAATAAAAATGTTTATAAAGGATGGACTATTTGTCAAATAGGTAAAAACATCCAAAATATATACATTTTTCAACTTTTTTACCAGTGCCCAGTATTGAAAACGAGAACATCATAGAAACCAGCAATATCTGCCCACTCTTTTGCTGGAATATCCACATCTACACGATGTACACCCTTCACTTCCTCTTCCTCTGTGACTTCCGACTGTTTTCGCTGCCACCTTTATGCAACCAGTAACGACAAGTAAGAAAGGCAATCTTTCAATAAATGCAAGAAAACAGCAACCCATGGGAAACTAACTAGGACATGCAAACTAGTGAGCAACTATGATTATATTTTAAGCAATTTTTCATAAGACTTTCAGTACTGAGAAACAGATCTTTATTTCTAATATCTTAGTTAGCTCAATAAAGACTGCTACTACCTTGGACTTATATTTCAAGATTTTCAAGTAATCAAAAAGCTTGCTTTCCACTCAAATAAAGGGGGTGTTCGGGATTGCTTACTAACATAGCTTATGCTTTTTACAAAATAAATAAAGTTGAGATAATGAGCTGTAACAAAGTGCAATGCCGGATATAGTGTTTGGATTCTGGTGTAACAAAATGCAATAACGGATAATCAATTGCATGAGTGTTTGGCAATTCTGATATTTTCAGGACTTAATAATCAGAATCACAGTGACTTTGAAAAACCTGTTCTAAAACTTATGGATTGGCCTAATGAACATAAACCCTTATCAATTATGCATTTCATAAGTCCTAATTCAAAACCTCTAAAGGTAATCTTACATCTCTTACTTATATTTTGCTAAAAAAAAAGGGCACAATGATACACCACTGATTATCATCTGATACTCTACATCCAGATACTCAAAACTATGTATCTAAAAAAAAGCCGACTAAGCCACCGAGTTTGAACCCACCGCCACACAGACTCAAACCAGGTAAAGTTCTCCCTCTTTTCTCGAGGTTGGCGTAAACACTTCAGGAATTGAACTTGAGACCTCACACATTTTAGGGTGATAGTAACTACTATGTATCTATATTATCATAAACATAATACTCATATAAGCATTTACTAACAGATAATCCCTTAAAAGTAGATCAAATTCGCTTACTCGTATTTGGCCAGCAAAACGGCACGGTGATACCCAACCGTAACATTAAACCTCGGAAAATACGCCCCTCTCCAAGCCCCCTTCCTCTTCCACTTCTTAGCACCCAAATCAGCCACTCTCAACACACACAATAAACTCACCACAAAATTCTCATTCAAACTATCCCCAACAAACCCAACATTCTTACCCTTCATCACACTCATAAACTCAAATGGATCAATCTCATCAAGTTCACATTTTTCAGGCACCCATTTCCATGAACTCACCAAATCCATGTTCTTTCTTTGGTTTCTTATACAGTTCCATGAGTTTCTATGAAATGGGCAGGTTTGGTCATAAATGGGCTTCTTGTGGGTCGGGTCAAAAACCCATTTTCCAGTGAAAAGGTTGCAGGGTTTTGGTGGAGATGGTGAATGATTTGTGGGTTTTGAATTTGGGCTAAAATGGAGTAGATTTGAGTACAAGATTGTGAGTGTGATTGTGATGATGATGATTAGATACGTTAAATGCCTTGGTTTTAGCTTACTAGACATTGATGTGTTTTAATGAGATCTGTGTTGTGCTTTTGAGTTTGGTTTTGTTTTTGTGAAAAGGTGTTGTGGTAATTTTGGTCCTTTTACTTTTGTGCTTTTCTAGATTTGGGTAAAGATAGTTTGAACTTGCAAGAGGTTTTTCTACCCGCAGTCTCCAGACTTTCATGTTTATTCTGAAGAAAGGGTAAGATATGTTTATATTCCACCTCTCTCATACTCCGCCCCGGCAAGACTAGATCACCTTTTTATTTTGTTTTGCTATAGATGATGACGTATAACATAGATAGCAGACCTATTTAGGTCTGGACTGTATTATACACAATTGGTCCCCAACCCAACGAACATAAACACTGGACATCACCGAAGTCCGACAACGAGCAAGGTGCGGTCCGGACCTACAAATACGCAGACAGATCATCCAGGCAACACTTCCATAGTAAGCCTGCGGATCGGTTCACGGTCGCGGAAGGTGATCTGTGTCCGCAGTTATAATTAAGCTGCGAACCCCTGCCCGACAAGGGTCCCACTCATGCCACTAACAACAATAAGCAAAATACGAGGCGGGCACGGATGCCCAAGCTTCGCATGGGGACGGGCCTACCTTAGTTGAAGATAGTGCTTCTGTCCATTCCTCTTCAGAGAAGGAAGCTGTGCTTCTGTCCATTCCTCTTCAGAGAAGGAAGTTTTGCTTCTGTCCATTCCTCTGGAGCAAGATTCTGCTTGGTTATGTTTATATTATGGCCATATGTGGTCTTATGTATTTGTCAAACAATATTTATGCTTGGTATTTTATGTGTCGTAGTTATTTACGATCTTTCTTATCATGATTATTTTTTTTGCTATTGTTCTAAGATCGTACTTGTACGCTTATTTAATAGTCTTGTTTTGAATATATTGTGGGTTATTCTCCCTGTATTGGGTTTGCAATACCTCTTACGTACTTGAAATGAATTATTCGGGTTATTCATTCTTTTGTTATGCGGATCAAATTTACGATCTTCCAGGCCAATTGAATGCTCTTTATGACATGTATGATATTAAGCTCCAAGGTCTTGCTAGGAAGTGATTTTGTTTTCGTAGGATTCTAATCTTATCTTATGAGTGATGGTTTATTTTCTTGTTTAGAGAATAGGAAGTGTCTTGTTATGTAAGTTTTCCGCCTACGTAACGGGCTGAGATATAGGATTTCACCCATATCCGTTGTACTTAAACGTTTTTTTGAGTAATATATTTACCGGGTCTTTGACGTTTTACCCAAAAAAATCTTTCTAATAGCTTGAAGAACTTGATCTTCAATTGGCTCCTCTTTATGCCCTATCCAAGATACCTAAGCTCTATAATCTAATCCACCAAATCTCTCTGTTGATCATCAAATTCATACCTTACACACATACACACACATTCTTAAACATACAAGAAGTGTGTAGAAAATGGGGAAGAACCCTACTAAAAATATGATATTACATGAATTTACCCTTTTGGTCCCTTAAATTTCACTTTTTGACAGTTTATGCTACAGGTACATGATTCTAGCACTTTGACTTTTATATTTGACTCTCGGTTTTGACTTTCAACACTATATTAATTGACTAACCAATCATAATGCATTATACTCTTATAAAAGTCATTGTCAAACTTGCCCAATGGCATTCTCGTAATATAATACCTTAAAACGGGTCTTTGGGTGTTTCATGTATGCCCATAAGCAAAAATACATGTGATTTAGGTTGTTTTTATTATTTTGTATAAAATGAACCATGACTCGTTAGAATTCGTGCTACCTATAGACGGAAAGATATTTGAGTCTACTTTCATTTAAAAATAGTTCAGAGTCCGAATCTTAAAATTCGTTTAAATGAATACTTGAGAAGTAATGGAAGGTTAGGTTTGCAACCTAATTAGTTTGGTTAGTATTTTTTCAATTTATTTCAGCAAGTTGGATATTAGATTTAGGGTTTGTGTTTTTTTCAGCTAATTGAGATGTGGGTTTATGTTTTTGTTATTTTTTTAGTTAATTTAAATTTTATTTGGAATAGAAAGTTTTGTTTTTTTAGAGATGGTTTGGGAAGTGATTTGCACACTCCCAAAAATGATTGGCACACTCAAATTTTGAGTGTGTTGACATTTATACCCTCACATTGTTTGGACTTATTTTTATCCTGTAAGGATATAAATGTCAACACACTCACATTTTGAGTGTGCCAATCATTTTTGGGAGTGTGCAAATCACCTCCCTTATGGTTTATAGCAGAATTGGTGTTACTTTGATGTTGGTTGGTCTTTTTAGAGCACTCTAAGGTTAGGTTTGCAACCTAATTAGTAGCAAATTACTGTTATGTGCTGCCTTACGAAACCAACTTTGTTTATCTTGAGCACAAGGTCTGTGCTAATGGCTTTTGTCAACCGGCATGGATAGGGTTGTAAACGAACTAAACGTTCAGTGAACATTTCATGAACCGTTCAGTAAAAAGTTCGTTTATGTTCGTTTATTTATTAAATGAACGAACATGAACAATATTTTACGTTCGTGTAGTTACATGAACGAACATGAACAAAAGTTTCGTCCGTTCATTTATGTTCGTGAACATTCGATTATGTGTTCGTTAACGTTCGTTTATGTTCATTTATTTATTTATGTTCGTATATCACATCTTTTAATTGTATAACTTTAAAATTGGTTTATTTAAACAAAACAACACTTATAAAATAATAGATTGTGCATAATTCAATATTTTTTGTGTTTGTTTGTCTATTTTCACTTATGTTCGATCGTTTATGTTCGTTTAGCGTTCGTTTAGTGTGTTAATGAACGAACATGAACAACTCATTTTCTTAATAAACAAACATGAACAAGAAAATTTGTCCGTTTAAGCGTCCGTGTCCGGTTATTTGTCCGGTTAAAATTAAATGAACGAACATGAACAAGGCTCCGTTCGTGTTCGTCCGGTTCGTTTACAGCCCTAGGCATAGTTAGTGGGACCATGTTGTGTTCCTACTGATCAACCTCCAAATAGAAACGTTGTTTGGATTGGTAGTTTGTGTTGATTGAGCATGGGTCTGAGCCAAGCAGATATAGTCCTACTTGCAATTTGTTTTTGTTGTTTCATTAAAGAAAGAGCAGTTGTATCGTGAACTGGCATCTACTGCGAAAACTATATTCTGGAAGCGGATGTAAGTAGGCTGTTCTAAATAGTTGCAAAATGGAGTACAAGTCCAAGGAAAATCAGCTGTTCTAATTGTAGAATGTAGATTGAAGAAACATGAGACATACAAAAGAATCATAATTTTTTATCATTGGTTTATTTCCTTCCGCTTCTATATTAACTCTATTCAAGCCACTTACAAGTTAAGAGATCATAATGGGTCAAGAATTAGTGATAGTTACCTTTGTAGCATTGTTTATTTGAAGTACCAATACCATTCGGAGTGATTTTGTCAAACTAAGTTTCACTATATTTTTTTGATGCATAAATTGGTATCAAGTTGAAACATGGATATGTCAAGTTGGTTCATATTGAATTGCATGACCCATTATACATTAGCGAATATCTATTTCTAGCGATACCGTGATCAGCATTTTACGTATTCAAAATTGTTGTGCGGCACTAACTGAATCGTATACGAAATGTGAGAACAGTAAAATCACGTATGTTAAAAGCACGTCGAGCTAAGTGATTAGTGCTTAACATCGATCTATCTTCCATCTCTTCAATTTTCTACGACATATTATAAGTCACTATCTTCTCTATTTTTAAGTCTAAAGTTAACATCACTACTCTTTCTATTTTTATCATTATTTCTATCATACTTAGAGTTGGCTTATTGGTCATATCAGTTGATTGCGTCGCGGCTAACATGAGTTGTTAGGTTCATTGCAAAATGTCCATTGAATCATAGTTGTAGTCGGTTCAGTACTCGATTGCTATTTCTCCTTTTTAATGATCCAGGTTAGTATAAGGATCAATTAAACTTCAAGGGTTTGATATGTTATGATGGAGAAAATCATAAGAGATTTTGAGATTGTTTAATCCAATCTTTCAAATTTTTTTTATTATTTATATATTTATTTATTTTAACTTCAATTCAATTTAATTTAGTTAATTGTTGTTTGTAGGGATGTAATGAGTACATGATGATGTGTATGTCACGTTTCATCAATGTCAGGAGTATGTGGTTTTAACCAATTTGATGGTAAGTACTTTACAATTTTTCATCCTTATGTTTGCTAATTGAATATGATTGTTACTTTTGTTCAATATCTAAATGTGGAATTGGTAAGAGCACACGGTATTAATGCATTTAACGTGCCAAATGTCCATTTTTCCGTGCCATTGGTGAGCCAAAACATACCGTCACTTGTGCCATTCGTGAGCCAAAGGAATCCCAAGCCATTTGACTGGCTCACGCCAAATGCTTTTTTTTTTTTTTTTTTTTTTTTTTTTTTTTTTTTTTTCGCGCATTGTGAGTGAGTGGGTATTTTTAGTATAGTATTTTGTAGGGCCCAATAACGTGTTAGTGGTGTGTTATGAGTGAGGGGTGTTTGAATGATTGGTGTGTTATTAGGAGTGGATGATGCGGCGCTGATGTGGCATACCAATAATGTGTTATCTGATCACATGATACCCAGTGCTCTGAGAACTATCGCGAATAGCTCAGTTCTGAGAACGAACTACGGTATTGACTTTTATTATATACGTAGTAGTAATTATTGAGTTAAGAGAATCTATATTATTTATTGTTTCAGGTTTATATTTATCTTTCCTCTTCATATCTTTCGGCATCTCCTCCAGACCTGCTTCGTGCACCAAAGACATGATTGGCCTTGCTAGGCTTGGAAGAACAGATTCTATCGGACGAATATCAAGAATGGACATGATTGTCATATTTTCCCTCACAGAACATTCAATTTTACAATTACTATCTGCTGCTTGCTTCAAATTTGATGCAAACCTATTCAATCGATCATGTAAGTTCTTTATCAGAGTACTAGACTGTGGCCTACTGTGCATCTTCAGCTGCTTCTTTCTGGATGAGCTCCTCAGTCTGGACCACCAGTTCATGGTTGAACCTCCTTAGATCTTGATGTTGCCGAAGCTCACCTTGCAGACTAACTTGCACCGCCTCTACATCTTCCCAAAGAGACGTTGGCAAAACAGCATGCCCTTCCAAAGCAAGTATTGAATCAGGTAAATTCATCTCCTTAAGGTGAACTCGTGCCAGCTAATGTCAATATTGTGCGTGCTATGTGTCTCTTTATAAAAAAAACCCGTACCCAAATGTAATTCAACTTCAGGTTACTCATTGAAACTATATATAAAGGTTTTTCAATTAGTGAATTCCAAATAGCCCATTTATAAACAATCCCAAACAGTCTTACTGAAACACTTCATATATTCGTGTTGGTATAGACTGTTAGAATTAATATACCACGACAATCATAATATTAAGTAAATCAAGTAGTCACAATATGTGGAAGCGTATGATCAAATATAACATATAAAAGATTAACATATACATAAAACAAGAACGTACATTTTGATTCTAGCTAAACAAGAATCAAACTTTAATAATCTTGAACAAGTGAAGAACCCTAATTAGGGTTTATATGGATCAATGATTAACCCCTTACCGTTTTGTTAATCGATCCCTTGATAATAACTATAGTGAGTTATTACCTCGTTCTTGTACACACAAACTATTAACGAATTAAAGGTTATGCTAGTAAACAAAACACAAGAGTTTTTCTTATGAAAAATCAATCAAGAACCCTAAGAGGGTGTTTGTTTGATCGGCCACAAGAAGAAAAAGAAGAGAAAAACAAACTTAGGTTAAGTGTGTGCACCAGAGATTTCAAACAATGAACCTAAGGTTTGTATATATAGTGTTTATTAATCTTGGAGGACAAGTTAGGGCAAGGGGATCCCCCCTTCCCTTGGTGGTCGGTTTTAGAACCCAAAGAGGGGTTCTAGACCCTTCTTGACTTTCCAAATTACTTACACACAATCTTTCCTTTTATTCGCCTAACGGTCGTTAGTCATTTAACGATAAATACTAACGGTCGTTAAGTTCTTGTGTTTAAATAATAAATATATAAATATATTAATTATTATACTTTAATTCTCATTTGCAATGTGTGCAATCCCGACGTCTCGAGTTCGATACTAGACGTACACGTATTAATATTTATCCATAAACTTAACAACTCCCACTTGGATATCTATTAATAGTGTAATGACATTGGTTAGCGTCTAGCAACACGCCAATGCCCCTAGTCCAATTCGAGGTAGGTTTCCTGGAAAACCTTTAATGATTCATCATTATTATTATCCTTTTATTTCTAATACCACGTTAATAAAGACATGGATCTAAGTCATTCTTTAATTAACAATTCTGTTTCTCGTTGTTTATGATTGAACAAGATTACCAAAACATCTGAACATATTCCAGATAAACTTTGGGCGTGCGCACGTAAACATCTTGTCAACCCTACGAGGGGCCCAACAGTATTAATCTTCAAAACAAATTTGAAGGAACAAATTCTCTCTTGACTACAAGAATAACCCGTGAACTTTGCAACACTTCTGATAACAATCCTTATGACTACCAGTTACAAATAGCGGTAAATTGCTTTACAGAAATGCACTACATTCATGACACTTATTTGGTATCTCAAGTCTGAGGATAACTAAATTCATGATTTACTTACTGACAAGATCCATAAAGTAAAATCTTGTAGTTGGGATAAATCCTATATTCAAATTGAATATCATGTGAAATTGGTATGACAACACATCAATATACTTTCAAGTATATTCTAACCAATACTCAGATTTGCCTTAGTTTAATGATATTCCTATATCATTAATTGACAACGGACAATTTAGAATAACATAAGTTATTCATGGATTTAAACATGAAAATATAGGATACAATCTATTATTAATGAAAACAAACGTACAAAGTACTTTAATTCATTATAAATAATAATTGCTTAATATCCCTTATCCAAATACTAAATAGATCAATGCATGATAATTCTAGTTAATGAATTTTGTCTCAAGTAATGACTTGTTGACAATTATGCCTCAAGTAATGACAATCATACTTGTTGACAATGCATTTATTTCAACTAACTTTGATCTATCATAATTTTGAGAATACTTATTTCAAGAATTTAATTAGCAAAATTCTTGTATGTGTACATCCAACTATCTTGATATAGCTATATAATATTTCATAAATGATGTGATATCCTCAACCACCAATTTATGACAATAAAATTTTCAAACATTTTAAATTTTAAAGTATTCTAATTCTTTAATGTATAATGCAACTATGCTTTTAGTTGAGCACAACTAGTTCACATGGCCATTAACAAGGATAAAATCCTACCATGACTAGTATTGAGTGTCATCTCAATTTAAATCAGCATCATTGTATAAAAACTACAATATGCCCTTTAAAATCCCGTAAACTTAATATCCATTGTGTAATGTTTGATGCCTTCCAATCTTTCAAGATTTATTGTCGGTTATAACAATTACGCAACAATTTGCCATATTGTTTATACTTAGAATTTAGGAGCAATTCCAGGATGATGATCATTATTCTAAGTCCAAACATATTCCATTAGAATATTCATTACACATTTTATATAATAACTTTTAATTGGATATCAAATATTGTCAAATCATTTAGCATTTAAGCATGATACAACAATAACATGATACACATGAAAAATCCTTCAGTCAGACTTAGATTCCATTCATGTTCTATCTTTATATATATATATGTTATTAATTAATTAATATAAACTATTTTAATTTACTTAAAAATCTATTTAAACTAGTTCTAAAAGATTTACTAATACGAACTTAACTTAGAAAATTACAAAATTATTTTCTAAAAACCTAAAATGACTTTAAATGTTTGTAAAAATTAAAAAGAAATATTTTTGTCTTTTGTGGATTTTTTATAAATTAAAAACTTAATTAATATTTAAAAAAAAAATCAATCAAGAACCCTAAGAGGGTGTTTGTTTGATCGGCCACAAGAAGAAAAAGAAGAGAAAAACAAACTTAGGTTAAGTGTGTGCACGAGATTTCAAACAATGAACCTAAGGTTTGTATATATAGTGTTTATTAATCTTGGAGGACAAGTTAGGGCAAGGGGATCCCCCCTTCCCTTGGTGGTCGGTTTTAGAACCCAAAGAGGGGTTCTAGACCCTTCTTGACTTTTCAAATTACTTACACACAATCTTTCTTTTTATTCGCCTAACGGTCGTTAGTCATTTAACGATAAATACTAACGGTCGTTAAGTTCTTGTGTTTAAATAATAAATATATTAATTATTATAATTTAATTCTCATTTGCAATGTGTGCAATACCGAGGTCTTGAGTTCGATACTAGACATACACGTATTAATATTTATCCATAAACTTAACATAGATGTGGTAATTTCGGCCCATATACATACAAATGGGTTAATTAAGGTCATGTGATATCGTTGACAGGTCAAATGGATTAAGCTAAAAAGAAATATAACTCAAAAAGAAATAGGTCGAGCCAGTCAGTCAAATGTGCCGAAAATTATCCAAAATTCATAAAGCTTTCTAAACCCTTCTTTTAAATTTTTGATTGCCATTGTAATAATACAGTTTTTTATGGGGGGTTTTGTCAAATGCCCAAACGTTCCAAAATTCACAGGTTCCTACGCAATCTTCCAACCTTACAGAATATTAGATCACTCGCCGACAGAATATATATACATATAATATATATATATAAAAAACCTCTCCCCACTTATACCCACTTTATAGTTTGTCAAATTTCAGTACGCTTTTCACACACTATTTGTACAAAAACATCAATCAAGCAAGAGTTTATGACTTTAGTCTTAAAACATGCAATAAATTATAAAACTTGCTAGTCTCGCCTGGGAGCGAATTACCGTGCGAAGCGAACCACTAGTCGGCACATAAGACTTTGCAAGAATCATAATTTATCACCAAAAGTTTTATCATTATTAGTCCAATTGATTTTCTTTTTATAAAATTACCCTTTTATCGCTTACAAGTTGTCCAACAAAAAACAATAAAACAAGTAATAAAAGCAAATTAAACAATTAATAAACATAACAATTATAAGTGAAACAATTAGCCACATGCAAACTTGATTTAGATAAACCCTAATTAAATCAATTCTAGGTTTTCATATGCATGTAATTAACTATGGCCCTCACTTCTAAGGAAGTAGAGGTACATACATTGACGAATCAATTGTAAAGGCCATAATTAATATACACACCACATAGCACGTAAATTGATTTTAATTAATTGAGATCTTCTCCAATTTTAGATCTATCTAATAATTACATGTGTAAAACAATTACTAACAATTAATCAATCAATAAATTAATCCATGACTAACATGCATGTTTTGTCATGGATTCATGCATAACAATTACCAATTAGGTCACATAGGATACGTTCAATTAACACATAAACATGTAGACATCCTAGGGACTCTAATCCAATTAATATAAATTCACAAACCCTAATTTGGATAAAGGAGTAATCGGGCCCCCCCCCCCCAAAATTTTTAGGGTTTCAAAATTTTTTAAACCCTAGATCTAAAAATTCGACTAACATGTATCTAAAACAATCAAAATTCGTTTTTTATGTGTTTTATATAATCAATTACATGTTATAGTAGGCTCGTGATACCACTGTTAGAATTAATATACCATGACAATCATAATATTAAGTAAATCAAGTAGTCACAATATGTGGAAGCGTATGATCAAATATAACATATAAAAGATTAACATAAACATAAACAAGAACGTACCTTTTGATTCTAGCTAAACAAGAATCAAACTTTAATAATCTTGAACAAGTGAAGAACCCTAATTAGGGTTTATATGGATCAATGATTAACCCCTTACCGTTTTATTAATCGATCCCTTGATAATAACTATAGTGAGTTGTTACCTCGTTCTTGTACACACAAACTATTAACGAATTATAGGTTATGCTAGTAAACAAAACACAAGAGTTTTTCTTATGAAAAATCAATCAAGAACCCTAAGAGGGTGTTTGTTTGATCGGCCACAAGAAGAAAAAGAAGAGAAAAACAAACTTAGGTTAAGTGTCTGCAACAGAGATTTCAAACAATGAACCAAAGGTTTGTATATATAGTGTTTAGTAATCTTGGAGGACAAGTTAGGGCAAGGGGATCCCCCCTTCCCTTGGTGGCCGGTTTTAGAACCCAAAGAGGGGTTGTAGACCCTTCTTGACTTTTCAAATTACTTACACACAATCTTTCCTTTTATTCGCCTAACGGTCGTTAGTCATTTAACGATAAATACTAACGGTCGTTAAGTTCTTGTGTTTAAATAATAAATATATTAATTATTATACTTTAATTCTCATTTGCAATGTGTGCAATACCGAGGTCTTGAGTTCGATACTAGACATACACGTATTAATATTTATCCATAAACTTAACATAGATGTGGTAATTTCGGCCCATATACATACAAATGGGTTAGTTAAGGTCATGTGATATCGTTGACAGGTCAAATGGATTAAGCTAAAAAGAAATATAACTCAAAAAGAAATAGGTC
This sequence comes from Artemisia annua, assembly GCA_014162995.1. NCBI lineage: Eukaryota > Viridiplantae > Streptophyta > Magnoliopsida > Asterales > Asteraceae > Artemisia > Artemisia annua. Next base: position 111,645 of record LBNU01000368.1, read on the forward strand.
GAGCCAGTCAGTCAAATGTGCCGAAAATTATCCAAAATTCATAAAGCTTTCTAAACCCTTCTTTTAAATTTTTGATTGCCATTGTAATAATACAGTTTTTTATGGGGGGTTTTGTCAAATGCCCAAACGTTCCAAAATTCACAGGTTCCTACGCAATCTTCCAACCTTACAGAATATTAGATCACTCGCCGACAATTCTCAAAATTCCAAACCTTTGTAAATTGAAACCTAAACCGTTTAAATTTGCAAACTTATTGGTTTTTAAGCCGAGCTCCATCAAGGTGGTGCAACGTGAATGGGGTAAATGGGTGGAGGGTCACACTATGTTCCAAATCGTTACAAAGATGAAGAATTTGAAAACACCTTTTCGAAAGCTATTAATGGAACAGGGAAATCTCCATGACCGTGTTGTTAGACTAAGACACGAGTTAGATGAAGCTCAAAAAACGTTGGATAGTGGCCCTTCTAATCAGGTCCTTAGAGAAGAGGAGAGTTTATATCTTAATGCATTCAATGAAGCGGTGTTAGACGAGGAGCGTTTCTTAAAACAAAGAGCCAAGATTGAGTGGTTGGCTGTGGGAGACTCGAACACTTCCTACTTCCGCAAAATTGTAAAGAGTCAAACCCAAACAAATCGTATTGATTTAATTCGTGATATGAATAATGTGGACCACGAGGGAAATTCTGTTCCAAGGGTTTTCGTACAGCATTATGAGCACTACTTGGGGAATGAAGGTGATACAACAGCCTTAAACAATCCTACTTTATTTACAAAACGTTTGGATACTGGTATTCGAGATCATATGGTTCGACCTGTCTCAAATGAAGAAATAAAGCTTTCCATGTTTTCTATTGGTGATAATCGGGCCCCTGTTCCCGATGGATACTCGTTTGCATTTTTCAAGAACAGTTGGGAAGTGGTTGGAAATGATGTTTGCATAGCGGTTCGAGAATTTTTTTACTAACGGTAAGCTGTTGAAACAAATTAATCATACTATTCTTGCTTTAATTCCCAAAGTTAGCACCCGTTTACGCATTAATGACTATAGACCGATATCTTGTTGTAACGTTATTTATAAGTGCATAAGTAAGGTCATTACTAATCGTATTAAAGAGGGGTTGGAAAACATTGTTAGTGACAACCAATCGGCATTTGTCCCGGGTAGAAGGATTTCTGATAATATCCTTATTACTCAAGAACTAATGCACGATTATCATAGAGATAGAGGTCCCCCCCCCCCNTTGATTGGGTTTGGGTTTCATATGACTATGGTGTCGTGGATAATGGAATGTGTCTCTAATACGTCTTTCTCTATTTGTGTTAATGGAGAGCTCCATGGTTTCTTCAAAGGGAGAATAGGGTTACGACAAGGTGACCCAATGTCTCCTTATTTATTCACAATGGTCATGGAGGTTCTTACTCTTTTATTACAGCAGAGGGTTGATGCATCAAATAATTTCAGGTACCATAAGCACTGCGAAAAGCAAAAAATTGTTAATGTTTGTTTTGCAGATGATTTGTTCCTTTTTGCGTATGGTAATCTTGGTTCGGCTAAAATCCTTATGGAAGCTTTGGATGATTTTAATGTTCTTTCGAGGCTGATCCCAAGCATCCCCAAAAGCATGGCATACTTTTGTAATATTTTAGACCATGTGAAATGTCAATTCTTAGTATTATGCCGTTCGAAGAAGGTAAGCTTCCTGTGAAGTACTTGGGAGTTCCTATAATTTCTTCTAGACTTCTTTATAAGGATCGTAAGATTCTTGTTGAGAAAGTTCAGAATCGGATTGGTGATTGGAAGAATAAGTCACTATCTTTTGCGGGAAGACTTCAATTGGTTAAATCGGTATTATCCTCTATGAATTTATACTGGGCTTCTGTTTTCATTCTCCCGACTCGTATTATTCAGGACTTGGAACAGCTTATGCGTGGCTTCTTATGGTGTCAAGGTGAAATGAAGAGGGGCAAAGCAAAGGTTACGTGGGAAAACATCTGCTTCCCGAAATCTGAGGGCGGCCCTGGAATCAGAAGATTAGACACGTTTAACATTTCGTTAATGGTTACTCATATATGGAGCATCGTTTCTAATAAGGAGTCTTTGTGGGTTCGTTGGATTCACTCATATAAACTCATGGGTAGAAGCTTTTGGTATGTGCCTCCTACAGCGGGCATGAGTTGGGGGTGGCGTAAGCTTCTTCAAATTCGTAATATAATTAGGGAGCATATATGGTATCATATTGGTGATGGAAAGAAGGCGTTTGTTTGGTTTGATAAATGGTGTGATGATTGTCCTCTTCGTGAGTTAAAAACGGTTAGACAAATCACTAGTGCGGGTTTTGATGTAAAAGATAAACTGGCGGATGTTATTGAGGAGGGGGCGTGGAAATGGCAACCAAATTGGATCCAAATACATGTTCCTCCTATTTCTCCAAATCTCGAAGACAAGCTGCTATGGCGTGATATTAATGGAGATCTTAAGGAGTTCTCGGTTAATCTTGTGTGGGATACGATTCGGCCAAGAAATGTTGTGGTCCCGTGGCTTCATGTCGTATGGAAATCACAATGCATTCCACGCCATGCATTTCTTCTTTGGCTCATTATGTTAAAGAAGCTTAAAACGCAAGATTTATTGAGGCAATGGGATGTTAGTCATAATACTAATTTCGACATGCTTCAATGTCCTTTATGTGAGACTCAACCGGATTCTCATGAACACCTCTTTTTCGAGTGTGCTTATTCGTCAAAGGTGTGGTCGTACATGAGGGGTTTAGCCTTTATGGATAACATTCCTTCTCGTATGGAAGATATTGTTGATGCTCTTATTCCGATATCTAGCAAGTGTTCGGTTAAGAGTGTCATTGCTAGGTTGGTTGTTGCGGCTTCATCTTATTTCATTCGGCAAGAGCGAAACAATCGCATTTTTAAGAAGTCGAGTCGTAAAGTGGAGCAACTAAGAGACATCATCGTTACCATCATAAGGCTCAGGTTGATGTCTCTTCGTTTCAAGAATTCTGCAAACATTGCTCGTTGTTTGGATCACTGGCAGATACCAAAGTACATTCTTCCCTATGGTTTGTAGTTTTGTTCGTTTAGCATTTGAGTGTCTTGGTCGGTTAGGGCTATTTGGGATGTGCTTGCATGGGGATGCATGCATGAGAAGTTCTTTGTTATTATTTTATGAGGATGGTATAACGTAATTGGTGTAAAGGTTTGGCATGTCAAACCTGTAGTTGACGCTAGTACGCTTGTTTAGAGCGTTTAGGTTAATATGGTACCTCAACCATATTCCTTTGTACTTAACGTTATTTTTTGGTGTTAATATATTTACCGGGGTAACACCGTTTACCCAAAAAAAAAATGTAAAATAACTTTATCAATTTTGAAATTGTATTGTTACTGACTCACATTTTTGGCCATCTCTAATTTAATTTCTAATACATTTTGCCATTAGTAACTTAGATTTTAAATGATGAATCTATTACTACAGGAAGCGGGTGAAAACACATGTGTGTGCGATCTTTAGTCTTTTCTTCTCCCAGCAGCTGGCATATCTAGAATCTAGATTGGTTGGAAAGGAGAGCATGTTGTGGGATGGAAGTTACGCAGTGGTTTTGTAGTTTCTTTGAGTTTGTTAAATTTATTTTACAATGACCCGTATATCGTGTATTGATAGTTAGGGCCTGTAGAACTCTTTTGTTTCTCTTTCATATAGCTGTGTTTTCTATCAAGACGAGGGTTAATGTCAATTAATAATACCTCTAATAATTTAAACGGATATGAATTTTGGTAATATTTCGTTTATCCGTGTTTGAAATATCTTAATTTATAGGTTCTGAACCCAACCGTATTTAAGCTTCTGTTGAACATCGCTTGGCTGAGAGCAGGCCGTCATGTGAACTTCTTGGCCACACCCTCCTCAGGTCTGTTTTTTAATTCTTTTTTATGTTGATCTCAACCTTATAGCCTTTGTTAAATTCCAGAGATCTCAATTTCGACCCATATGCATATTAATGAGTCGAATTGGGTTATGTTTTATTTGAAAACGGGTCAGACGGGTTGAAAGTTTACCAAAGCCTATCGTTAACACATATGGGTTTTGTGGTAGTGTGTATACATGGTCACTTCCCTAGGACAATATATTGTTCCTTGATTACAACTAAACATGTAAATTAAAAGCTACTCACCTTGTAGGTGCCATGATAATCTTATTTGAGCCACAAATTACAACTAGAAGTTTCATGAGTGGAATTTTGTTTTTCAGAGCTTCAAAGACTACAAGAACGGTCGGTGAATCAGCTTACCATGGGTTCACAAAGAATTTTAGACACTTAAATTTGGAACTGAGAATTTGCAAAGCTTCAAAGAGTACAAGAAGAGTCTTTTATGCGGGATTTGGAACTGAGCTAAAAACTTTGGTTTGAAACTGAGATTTTAAAATTGAGTTCAAAGTTACCATAATCTAAATGGGTTGTAATTAGGCTTTACATTGGGATAAGAAAAATCATTTGAGTATCATGCTAATTATTATATTTGTTCACTTTGGATCAAATTTATGCGACAATTTAGCTATGCTATGGAGTGCTGGGAGTACAAGTTGGCATCGTTGAGGTACTCAAATACTCAATTGGTCTAGTTAATTAGTGAGAACAACTTGATATTAAAAAAGAAGTTTAATTGAACCCTACTATTCTTATTTCTTTCTTTGCGTATCAAATACTCAATTGGTCATGATTAAAAAGAACTTACAGGTGATAATAAATAGTTCATACTAAACAGTTAGTCAACATATATGCATATTTTTGGATTAAATCATATTTGCTTTGGGTGGCATGCATTTAACACGGGTTTGTAAGTTATTGATTCTAATACCACTATTTTAGCACGTAAAATAATATAGTAATTGAATTGGACAATAAAGTCAGAACTGAACTTCTATTGAAGTTTACATTTGGAACTCTTTGTTTCGTTTAACATGTTTGTTTGTTCTAATGGTATATATCTTTTTTTATTTTTTTTTCCCAAGTAAAGATTTCATATGAATAGTTTTAAAAAAAAAAAAAAACAAAAAAAAAAAAAAAAAAAAAAAAAAAAAAAGCAATTAGATTTATATCAAAATCCCATAGGTAGGACTTATGTAAAAACCACGTTAGTGCGACTCATGTCAAAACCGCACATACATGAGTCGAATTGGGTTATGTTTATTTGAAAACGGGTCAGACGGGTTGAAAGTTTACCAAAGCCTATCGCTAACGCATATGGATTTTGTGGTAGTGTGGATACATGGTCACTTCCCTAGGACAATATATTGTTCCTTGATTACAACTAAACATGTAAATTAAAAGCTACTCACTTTGTAGGTGCCATGATAATCTTATTTGAGCCACAAATTACAACTAGAAGTTTCATGAGTGGAATTTTGTTTTTCAGAGCTTCAAAGACTACAAGAACGGTCGGTGAATCAGCTTACCATGGTTTCACAAAGAATTTTAGACACTTAAATTTGGAACTGAGAATTTGCAAAGCTTCAAAGAGTACAAGAAGAGTCTTTTAGGTGGATTGAGGTCTTTTATGTGCTAATTGTTATATTTGTTCACTTTGGATCAAATTTATGCGACAATTTAGATATGCTATGGAGTGCTGGGAGTACAAGTTGGCATCGTTGAGGTACTCAATTGGTTTAGTTAATTAGTGAGAACAACTTGATATTAAAAAAAGAAGTTTAATTGAACCCTACTATTCTTATTTCTTTCTTTGCGTATAATTGACATTGTTTGGTCATGCTTAAAAAGAACTTATACAGGTGATAATAGTTCATACTAAACAGTTAGTCAACATATATGCATATTTTTGGATTAAATCATATTTGCTTTGGGTGGCATGCATTTAACACGGGTTTGTAAGTTATTGATTCTTTTTTTGAACACATGTAAGTTATTGATTCTAATACCACTATTTTAGCACGTAAAATAATATAGTAATTGAATTGGACAATAAAGTCAGAACTGAACTTCTATTGAAGTTTACATTTGGAACTGTTTCTTTCGTTTAACATGTTTGTTTGTTCTAATGGTATCTTATCTATCTATTTTTTTATTTTATTTTTTATTTTTTTTTTTCAAGTAAAGATTTCATATGAATAGTTTTACAACATAAAAATAGCAAAACAAAAAAGAAAATACGAAATTAGACTTATATCAAAATCCCGTAGGTAGGACTTATGTAAAAACCACGTTAATGCGACTCATGTCAAAAACGCGCGTACAAAGGTCTTAAACTAAAAAAGTCTTTTACCATGGGATTTTGCTTTAATATTAAAGATAATTTTCAATTCAAAATCATTATCGAAAAACAATACGCAAATAAAAACATATCCACACAAGATTTCCTATTTCAATCCAACAAGTAAAACCATTTAGAACAAGTTAATGTTTTTGTTATTTAGCCGATAATAAATACATAGTTAACAATTCTAGAAAAAACCCGTGCACGCACGGGTATTATAACTAGTTTTACAGGTACAACCTCCCTCATACTTGATCACAAATACTTCGGAGCTTGAGTCTCATGATTACATTGTTCACTACGCAAGCGGTAAAGGATTCTTTGAACTTTCATTGCCTGGTCCTGACTTTCATTAAACATGGCAAAATGAGATCGGAGAAGCCTCATCAGGCAGGACACAAAATCACTTAATAAATTTTTATTGATTAAAGATAGTATTTCCAACTTAGTCAATTGCAATTGTTCAAAAACGAGTGGCAGTAACCCGCCGCGTTACGGCGAGGGTATTTACAAAAGTTTGTATTGTAATACGCTAGGTTTACAGCTAGCCGTTATAGTAATTCAGCTTAACGATACAAAATTATGCGGGTGTTTGCTAACCGGAAAGGTTATACCTCATGGAAGAGGGCCAAACTCAAAATTGGGCCCAAATCAGCCTTTTGCACACGCACGTATCAGGCAGCCCAAGAAATAAAAGGATTGTATACATATACTATTGTACCAAAAGTCATACATCGGATATAAAATTATTTTATATGTCCAATGGTAATAATATTATTTTAAAGGCATTGTAGCTTGGTCCATCGAAGATTGTTATACACAAGTGGTAAGGCGTCCGTTGCGTTGCAGCGGGAATTTTCGAGAAATTTTTGCGATAATTATTTACGAATAATGTTTGGGTGGGGCTTCTCGTTGTAAGGTTGTGTTATGTGTTTTGCTGATACGTGTTGTATTTATTTGGAACAAATGTTGTGTGAAGCTGTATTTGTAGTTGTCGTACGACGTCATTTTTGGAATGAATGTTGTGTCGGGCATCAATATTTTGCGGCGAGGCTAATTTTGACCGTTATAATTTAAAAAAAATAGGATAATTTTAAAGTTATTTGATAGGTTAAGGTTGCATTTTGAAAGTTTTTTTTTTATTTAGAAACATATATATTAAACTTCAACATTTTTTATAAAACCGTACGTACGTCAAAAGTATATCAATATTGGGTTTGTTTTGTTCGTTATCGAGAGGCCTGTTTTCCAGTATTTTTTTTTATTTAAAAAATCGGTAGGTATCTGTTAGATATTTGAGAAATAAAGTTTGTTATATAAAAAAGTCATAAATATTAAGAAGTTCAGGGTGTGTTTTGTAAGTTTTTTTCAATTAATAATTGAATAAACAAATAAGACACCATCGCCCTAAATACTTGCATTATTTTATATAATAGAAGTATTATTTTATATATGCATTGGAATCCGATCCGGTGTGAACTGTTATATTTATAGAATAAAATACATTTCTTCCTCGATAAATATATGATCCATTTATTAATAATTTGTAGTAGACCATAAATATAAAATGTGGAGGTCAAGTTGTTAGAGCTACCTTTTTACAGCTTAACGCATATGCAAGTTGTTAGACCCACATGTGACATATTTCTTGTCTTAGCATAAATTTTTCAAAGATCGGGTATCAACTTGACAATAGAAGAAAGACTGTAAATCAATTATTATTTAAACGAAAAAGAAACAACAACGTTACTTTATATATAAGGGATAGCTTTGCTACATTTTTGTAGCCAATTAACTACAATTCTTTATAAAAAATACACATGCAATGTATCAGTAGGGATGGCAAAAAAAAACCGAACCCGACGGGGAAACCCGAACTAATTAGGACGGGGCAGGGCATGCTAATGGGTTACGGGGCGGGTTTGGAGCTTAAACGGGGATTTTAATCGGGTTTGGGGCAGGGAGCGGGTAATCCTCGCCCCGACCCGCCCCACCCGAATAATATATACACATATACAAATATATCTATGGGAAGAGATCTAGTGAGAAGAGAAAATCAAATGAGAAGAGTGAGAAATATTCCTGGCCACACATTTCAAATAAGGAAAGAAGAATTAAGTGGAGATGCATCTACTTTTGTAGGTGCATCTAAAATGTGCGGTTGTGGTTTCTTCTCATCCTTCTCATTTTAGTTTTATTTCTCATTTGATCCTTACTCATATATCTATACCTATATTGTATTTTTTTAGTATTTACATAATAAAAAATATTACTCTAACATTGTTAGTTTTTCTTTATCTTTGTAAGAACGCAAAATAGTGATTACAGAAACTCGGTTAATTTCATATTTTTATATTTTTGCCAGTGTCATTTATCATTATTTATTTATAGTATTATTGTTGAAAATTTAATAAGACTTGTTTGTAGCTGTTTATTAATATGTTTTTAATTCTCTAACTTATTACTAACGGTTTAAATATAATAATAAATGTGAAATTGTGCAGCTTTGGTCGAGAATTGCACCCAAATAGGAAACCCCGATAAGATCCTCGATTAATATGGGGCGGGTTTGGGGAAGCATCGCCCCCCAACGGGGCTCCCCGATAGAGATCGGGGCGGGTTTGGGGATGGGGATGACCGCCCCGCCCCGTTGCCATCCCTATGTATCAAGGACCCACATTTATGGCACAATATTGTAGCCAATATATATATATATATATATATATATATATATATATATATATATGGGGAAATCTTACCTACATCCAAGTGTAGGCAATTAACTACACATCCCATTGTAAAATCTTTTAATAATGTACAGTTCAGCCCCTGCGACTTACTGCAGGGGCTGAACTGTACATTTTTAAATTTTTTTACAAAGGGGAGGTGTAGCTAATTGCCTATATCAAGGTGTAGCTAACATATATATATGTATATATATATATATATATATATATATATATATATATATATATATATATATATATATATATATATATAGTGTGTCATTAAAAGTATATTATGAATTTAAGTGTGTCAAAAAATTAAGTTTGTTACTAAAATGTGTCTGAAAAATTAGTGTGTCTCTTAAAATGTATGAAAAATTTTAGTGTGTCATTACATGTGTATCAAGAAAACTAACGTGATAAACGTAGTGTGTCACTATATATGAAATCCAAGAAAATTTTGTGTCACTTTATATCCAAAAGACGTAGTGTGTATTAATAAAATTTTAGTGTGTCATGTGAACTTCTTGGCCACACCCTCCTCAGGTCTGTTTTTTAATTATTTTTTATGTTGATCTCAACCTTGTAGCCTTTGTTAAATTCCAGAGATCTAAATTTCGGCCCATATGCATATTAAAGAGTCGAATTGTGTTATGTTTTATTTGAAAACGGGTCAGACGGGTTAAAAGTTTACCATAACCTATCTTTAACGCATATGGGTTTTGTGGTAGTGTGAATACATGGTCACTTGCCTAGGACAATATATTGTTCCTTGATTACAACTAAACATGTAAATTAACAGCTACTCACTCTGTAGGTGCCATGATAATCTTATTTGAGCCACAAAATGTCACTAGAAGTTTCATGAGTGGAATTTTGTTTTTCAGAGCTTCAAAGACTATAAGAACGGTCGGTGAATCAGCTTACCATGGTTTCACAAAGAATTTGCAAAGCTTCAAAGAGTACAAGAAGAGTCTTTTAGGTGGATTGAGGTCTTTTATGTGCTAATTATTATATTTGTTCATTTTGGATCAAATTTATGCAACAATTTAGCTATGCTATGGAGTGCTGGGAGTACAAGTTGGCATCGTTGAGGTACTCAATTGGTTTAGTTAATTAGTGAGAACAACTTGATATTAAAAAAAGAAGTTTAATTGAACCCTACTTTCTTATTTCTTTCTTTGCGTATAATTGACATTGTTTGGTCATGATTAAAAAGAACTTATACAGGTGATAATAGTTCATACTAAACAGTTAGTCAACATACATGCATATTTTTGGATTAAATCATATTTGCTTTGGGTGGCATGCATTTAACACGGGTTTGTAAGTTATTGATTCTTTTTTTGAACACATGTAAGTTATTGATTCTAATACCACTATTTTAGCACGTAAAATAATATAGTAATTGAATTGGACAATAAAGTCAGAACTGAACTTCTATTGAAGTTTACATTTGGAACTGTTTCTTTCGTTTAACATGTTTGTTTGTTCTAATGGTATCTTATCTATCTATTTTTTTATTTTATTTTTTATTTTTTTTTTTCAAGTAAAGATTTCATATGAATAGTTTTACAACATAAAAATAGCAAAACAAAAAAGAAAATACGAAATTAGACTTATATCAAAATCCCGTAGGTAGGACTTATGTAAAAACCACGTTAATGCGACTCATGTCAAAAACGCGCGTACAAAGGTCTTAAACTAAAAAAGTCTTTTACCATGGGATTTTGCTTTAATATTAAAGATAATTTTCAATTCAAAATCATTATCGAAAAACAATACGCAAATAAAAACATATCCACACAAGATTTCCTATTTCAATCCAACAAGTAAAACCATTTAGAACAAGTTAATGTTTTTGTTATTTAGCCGATAATAAATACATAGTTAACAATTCTAAAAAAACTCGTGCACGCACGGGTATTATAACTAGTTTTATAGGTACAACCTCCATCATACTTGATCACAAATACTTCGGAGCTTGAGTCTCATGATAAAATTGTTCACTACGCAAGCGGTTAAAGGATTCTTTGAACTTTCAGCTCCTTGCTTACCCAATATAACATTGTTCACTATACAAGTAGCTTTGAAAATTGGAATTTGATGTACATATGCCGTCTCGTGGGGATTTAGGGGCCCTGTGCCAACATTACACTAACGAAACATAAAAAGAAAAAAAAAAAAATGTGTGAACACCAAATTGATCATAACAAGTTAACAACTTATGGAGCTACTATTGCATTGCCTGGCCCCTACTTTCATTAAACATGGCAAAATGAGATCGGAGAAGCCTCATCAGGCATGGCACAAAATCACTTAATAAATTTTTATTGATTAAAGATAGTATTTCCAACTTAATCAATTGCAATTGTTCAAAAATAAAATACATTTCTTCCTCAATAAATATATGATCCTTTTATTAATAATTTGAAGTAGACCATAAATATAAAATGTGGAAGTCAAGTTGTTAGAGCTACCTTTCTACAGCTTAACGCATAATTAGTTGTTAGACCCAGCCACATGTGACATATTTCTTTTCTTAGCATAAATTTTTCAAAGGTTATCAACTTGACAATAGAAGAAAGACTGTAAATCAATTATTTAAACGTGGTCGAAGATGACTAGATAAAGTATAAACAATGAAGTCTACTATAAATTGTTAAAAAAGAAACTGTAATTTTTTTTTAAACGATGAATTCTATTATTATTTAAAATAAATAAATAAATAAATAGAACTGTTACTTTATATATATATATATATATGTGTGTGAAATTCTTGAGTAGTCTACTTCCCCTTGAATGATGAATCCCGTAATTCTTAATTAAAGAGAGTACCGTGGAATTCATAAGGAATTTACTTGTCTATGTACTGTTCCATTCGATCTTTTAGGTCCCGACTTCACCTCGACGGTTAGGCCACAATGCCCTTAAAGTCACCAAGTAAGAAGTGTAGAACGATTAGTTCATAAGGACCACCATTGTATAACCATTCATCAACGGATGCTGCTTCCCAGATTGGGTAAAAATGCAAACCTATAGCTGCAGAAGTAGGAATAATGGCACCTGAAATAATATTGTTTCCGTAAAGTAGAGATCCAGAAACAGGTTCACGAATACCATCAATATCTACTGGAGGAGCA
>LBNU01000368.1:125334-143141 GCA_014162995.1 Artemisia annua
TATATATATATATATATATATATATATATATATATATATATAAGGATAGCTTGGCTACAATTTTTGTATTCAATTAACTAAAATTCTTCACAAAAAATACAAATGCAATGTATCAAGGACCCACAGAAAAGATCTAGTTTTAGATCCCCGTGCACGCACGGGGCTTTGGGTTTACTTTTTGTTAGATTAGTTTTAGGTTTACAACATAAAAGACTATCTAAAACACGGATACTACCCATTTTCAGACATTTTCCACGATATCACGAAGTTTCATCATCCAATTAATATAAAACATAAAACATTAGTATAAAAAAAACAATATTTTATGGATAAAAAAAAATGTTACACTTATGTAACATTGGGCCTCAGCCCATATCTCGCGTGTGAAATCATGTGATGTACAATTGGGCCTATACATCAGCCCATGGAAACAACTTTTATATATAAATACTCACACACGCATCATTCATACACACATTTTTTTTACAAACACAATACACTATCAAACAGTTTTATTTTTAACCTGCAGAAAAATGGCAGAAAACATTGCGTTCCAACTCAAGATGCTCCATCAAGTCGACCATGAAACTGACCGAGAACTGGAGATATCAAAATCTGTACACACGATGGTGACGGAAATAATCAAAACAACAAAAGGGAAAGGGAATCTCATCGAAGTTCTCTCGAAGGCAGAAAGTTCAAATATGTGTAAAAAACTGAAGAATTTCTGATCGATATTCGTAACAAAGAATTTAAAATTCTTGAAGATCTTGCTGAGATTCAGAAAGACACATCAGAATATATGAATGTAAAGTTTCAGTTCTCTGAAAACATGAAGGATATGTGAAAGATTATTAATGTAATTTTAATTTTATATGTAATAGAAGATGGATGATCTATTAATGAAATTTGTGTTTTTATTATTATAAAATGAAATAATGCGTATACCAATAACGTGTTTCTGATAGACAACCACCAAATAGTTCCACCAGTATCATAGTTACTTCATCGGAATATATGAAGAAATATAAATATGGGCGTTATATAGCAATCACTCTTTCTGATAGAGAATGTTTCCAATTAACATAAGCATATTCTTAAAAATAGATTATTAGATAACCATAAACAACCACAATGACTTTAATTAAATTTTTATAATAACTAAAGTCTCACACCATACACCTGATGAGAAACTAATTACGTGCATTAGAATTGAGACGACACACATCACATATGAAATACAATCCTTGTAAAGAACAATTAATTAATTATAACATTTGTGAATATAAATAAACTCAACATGCCTAGCCAAACCTTAAATTTTATAAATTTCATCCCAAATCTTGTTACATTTAAGTCATTTAATTAATGAATGAATGTATTTATAACAATCACTCTTTCTAATAGAGAATGTTTCCGATTAACATAAGTATATTCTTAAAAATATATTATTAAAATTAAAAGATTTAAGTTGGACTAAAAACAGGAAATACTCACCTTTTTGGTGAATCTGTCCGATAAACATGTTGTACGAAAACGAGCATAACTCTTTGTAGGAAACTCCAAATGCTTCACCGTTTCATTCCTTTGAAACTAGACATCCAGAGGTTTTTTAACCATATAGCTACATAAATATTGGACTAGTGGATCAATACATTTTAATTATGTAAGTTTGACCGAAAACAGGAAATACTCATCTCTTTGGTTTCTTGGTTAATTAGATGGCCTTGAGTAATGATGTTGCCACGAAAAATGATGGTGCAAACGATGATGATTTGAAGAAAAGGGAGATATACAAATGGATTGATGAATCAATTCTGGCTTTGTGTAGGATAATATTTGGTGGATAAAGGATATCCAGATAGAAACAAATATTTAGTTCCATATTCCAAGACAAGATACCATCAATCTCAGTTTACAAATGAGCTACAAAACAACATGCAAGAAGCTTTCATGCAAACTCAAATTGATGTTATTATAGTTGTATTTCTTAACATAACTACATTTATAACAGTTCACAAGAAGACATAATTTTTACTGTGATGGAGCAACATCTAGATTATATACCACACGACGAACTTTACGATGTTCGTTGTCATGACGAGAACAATGAAGATAATCCTGAAGGAGCAACTAATGAGATGAAGCAGATTTGTATAAAATTGCTACTTTAATATGGAATGCACGGCGTAGGTGATCACATGACATCATTTTTAGTAACCCCTTTTTTTTGGCAAGGCTCTTAGGTCTTAATATGATATTTATGATTTATATTAATAGTTTTATTTATTATTTGTATTTTATATTTGGTTTGTTATTTGTATGTTAAATTATGTCATTTTACACTTTTAATTTATAACTATAGCTAGTTTGCCAAACACAAATATATTAAAAAAAAAAAAAAAAAAAAAAAAAAAAAAAAAAAAAAAAAAAAAAAAAAAAAAAAAACTATAATTTTAATATTTTCAGCATCAGCACTAGAACCAGCAGCATCTAGTTTTGCTAAAAATACCCATATATACTTGGAAGCTCGATCCATGACTATCTCTTTTCATATTATCATGTGGGTAATTCACAAATCATATTGAAAGAATTTTCTAATTGGTTGCAGAAGGTTTAAAGAGGAATTTAGCACCTTGGCCAAGGGCTTGCAATAAAATAAGGTGATTTTTCCATAATGACCCTTCTATATTATATTAATTATATTTTTTATTCAGCTGAAACCACGGATAGGCGATGGCTAATGAATTTTCACCATTACAGAATTTGTAACAGATGCACACAACCCCTCTAATAGATCCGTTTTATGTATATATTTTTTTCTTTTTGCTGTAAAAAATAAAAATATGCACCATACATATTCATGATAATTAATAAAACCCAATTTTGATTTATTAAAAAAAAATACTATATTTAGCTGAGGACAAAGAGTAAAAAAAAAAAAAAAAAATCCTTATTTATCCAATAAATCAACAACAATATCTAGTTCTCAAATATGATTATTGTTATCATCATCAATTTCAAGATTTTTAGTTTTGTTTGGTTTTTAACTTCCTTGTTTTGTCTTTAGTTCTTGATTATACAATTGTATGTGTGAAATCAGGAATTGGTGCATAATATAAAAGTTTGTTAGAGACCAAGTATAAACAGCTTCTAGCCGGCCATATCAATATATAATTTTTTCAATTTTTTTAATTGTCGTTGTTCATGTCATGTAACACGCTTTGACTGGAAATTTTTTATTTCCATAAATTAATCTCAAAAATACATAAACAACTTTTGTAACCAATTCTCATTCAGAGAATGGCTTTGCACACAATAAAAATAATCCAGTCAATTAAGACAGCGGTTAGCTTATTCAGAGAATCGATAAGCACACATTAAAAATAATCCAGTCAAATAAGACAGCGGTTAGCTTATTCATGACGAAAAAAATGAACTTTCTTACGAAATACTCCGTATTTAATATATTTATACTGACAATAAATAAATAATAAAAAATAATAACGTCAGTCCAAACTTCCAAAATTCAGTATCAATTGTCATGCATGCATCCCCTATATAAATAGACATATGCTGCTCCTGTTTTAAATACAATCATTCAGTTATCCAATTTTCTTCTTATTTGCAAAAATGGTACAACTAAACAACCATGTGTCATGGTGGTGGGATGTGATGATGAGCGGCAACAAAGACGAGTCTTATCTGTTAGTACTTGTAATCACCATTGTAATAGTAATACTGGCTATTTTATGGTACAAGTCGAGCTCATCAAATGCTGCACCATCATTACCACCAGGTCCCCGTTCCTTACCGATTGTTGGGTTCCTTCCATTTCTTGGTTCTGAACCGCACAAGCAGTTCACCAAGATGGCTGAAACCTATGGCCCCATTTTCAAGGTCTATCTAGGAAGCCAGCTTAACATCCTGATAAGCAGCCCGGAATTAGCAAAGGAAATGTTTCGCGACCAAGATGAAAACTTCTCTAATCGAAACCCGGGAATTGCTACCTCAATAATCTCTTACGGAGTCCAAGATCTTGTATGGTCCGACTACAATTCTACATGGCGTAACCTTCGTAAGATACTTGTCCAAGAGGTCCTAAACAACAAGAGTCTCCAAGAGACGGGTTCTTTCCGAAGGGATGAAGTTCGAAAAACCATCAAAAATGTTTTTACTAAAATTGGTACTAATATAAGTATAAATGAGCTTTCTTTCTCAACCGAGGCAAACGTTTTAACAAGCATGATATGGGGAAACTCATCAGTGGAAGAGGCAAAAGATGGCGGCCAATTTCACTTGACAATTTCAAAGATTTTTGGGCTACTCACAAAGCCGAATGTGTCTGATTTTATTCCTAGTCTTGCATGGCTTGATCTTCAAGGTGTTGCGCGGGACATGAAGAGGGAACTACAGAGGATGGATCAAATTATCACAAGGATTATTAACAATCGCATTGAGTCTAATTCCAGAAGGTCGAAGGATGCAGTTCAACATGAAGGAAAGAAAGATCTTTTACAGGTATTATTAGAGCTAAATGATCAAAAGACTGCAACATCGCCTAGCATGACTCAGATAAAGGCACTTATCATGGTAAGATTTATCACATGTCGAGTTATTTCTACAAACAAAATATCATCATGACCTTACATTTCAGCCTATTCAAAGCTAAGCCGTGTTTAATGTGACTAATTAACTTGCAAAATGGTTTAACTTTTGTTGTATTAGGACATTATGGTTGCAGGAATAGATTCATCAACAACACTACTAGAATGGGTAATGACAGAGATTTTGAAAAATCGTCACGTCATGAATAGGATTCAAGAAGAACTAGCGAATATTGTAGGAGTAAACAGCATGGTCGAAGAATCTCATCTCCCAAAACTTCAATACCTAAACGCGACGATTAAGGAAACATTTCGGTTGCACCCTGTGGGCGCTTTGGGGCTCCCGAGGTCACCAAGCCAAACTTGTAAAATTGGTGGATACACCATCCCAAAGGGTTGTACCGTCTTTGTAAATGTTTGGGCAATCCATCGTGATCCTCGCTACTGGGACAATCCCTTAGAGTTCAACCCCGAAAGGTTTTTGACTCAAGAGGGGACAGAAAAATGGGATTTCCAAGGGAACAATATGAAGTTCCTCCCGTTTGGATCAGGAAGAAGACTCTGTCCAGGGTATCCATTGGCAGATAAGATGCAAATGTATATCTTGGCTTCGCTCTTTCATTCATTCAATTGGACGTTGCCAAAGGGAGAAGAGCATGACCTTTCCGACATATTTTTGGGCATTAGCCTAAAAAAGAGAAAACCGCTTATAGTTATACCATCTCAAAGGTTGTCCGATGTGAGCCTATATATGTAATAGTCCGTGAATGTAGTTCTCTCATCTCCTATGGGTATGATTGTCTACATTATAGTTATCTCATTTCGTGCTCTGACAAGATTGTGTATTGTTGTTGTCGTTGTTTTTGTCGTGCTTGTTTTTTTATGACTATTAATAAAGGATGACATGTTTTTGTTTGCAATATGCGGGATGGACATGTATATTTCTTATGGGATGGACAAGTTTTATTGTTTTTACTCTTTTGTGGCATAAAAAGGTACTCAACTTATTCTTTTTTAGCAAATTCGGATATTTTCATTAAATGTTTAACGATCATTTGTTAAGTTTTACATTTCAAGTTCACTGCCGCTACCATTACTATCAATCATCGTCACCACCGCCAACCTTGCACACCAGCACCACTATCAAGCAAACCCTCCACCAGCAACCAGCACCGCCACAAATCACCAACCCAATCCACCACCACCTCAAACCACCAAATTCAACCACCGATGGTTGGGTATGGTGGTGATAAAGGCATTTTTTTTTGGTAAAGAGCTTTCCACCCGGGAAAATATATTACTCTAAAAAAACAGTCAAATATAATAGAATGTGACTGAAATACTACACTAACCTCAAGGAACCACTTGAACAACCACTAAATCATTCATGACAGACCATAAATGATCAACTAGCTATACACACCTAGAAAACCAAAACAAAAATAAGCATAAACTAAGACACATCAACCTTTAGGCTAAACAAAGGAAAAGCAATCTATCCAAGTTTAATGTCATGGATGGCAGCAGCGTTTAATTGGGCCGCAGAGAGACCACAATCATCAAAGTAATCATTGTTGTCACATGTACCATCCTTCCATTGCTCCAAAAGACTCCTCTCGTTCCCTCCAATACTGAAATAATTAGTTTCGTTAAAATATTTTAGAACTTCATCATCGTCGCTATCAGAAGCATCAACATTACCCACCTTAGAGAACAGGTTATGCACCTTAGTTGAAGAAGTAAAAGTAGAGGAGGAAATACTAGGCTTAACAGCCGTATCTTGCTCTGTTTCTTTCAAATCAACCTATTTTAGTAGTTTACCATCATCATCCACAAGAGTAACTTTCCCCCTAATAATTAGCTTTTCAAGCTTTCCGATTTTCTCATCAATAGGAGTAGTACTAGTGCTACCATAATCGCCCAAAGCTTAAGTACAAGGAGAGGAAGAAGTACTAGGCTTAGTAGCCGTAGCTTGCTCCTTCTCTTTCAAATCACTCATAAGATGATCTTCTGACCCCTTACCATTCGGTTGAAAACCATCCACATCCTCCTCCCCCAACGAGTTCAAAACATCAAAGTAATTAGAAGACTTACACTGTGTTCTTTAATTTACTTTTGGAAAGAAATGAAATGAAAAGTAAGTTAGAGGAAGGGAATGGATGAAAATGAAATGATTGTTTCTCTTTCATCAACTTCCATCTAAGGGTGATCACGGTCCAAAAACCGGACCGGACCGACCAAGACCGGACCAGACCGAAGACCGAGAACCGGAAAAACCATAGACCGAGACCGGACCGAATGTGGTCGGTCCGGTCTCGGTCCGGTCCGGTCCGGTCGGTCTTCGGTCGGTCCGGTCCAATTAGGCAAGATTTGGCAAGTTTTTTCGGGTTTTTGGTCGGTCCGGACCGGACCGAGGACCGAATTAGCCAAAAAGCTTAGACCGAGGACCGGACCGAATGTGGTCGGTCCGGTCCGGTCGGTTTTGTCAGTCGGTCCAGTCCATCCGGTCCGTTTGCTCAGCCCTACTTCCATCCCATAAATGAGATGGAATATTTGAGTCAAAAATACACTATAGTTCCCCCCACTTTCGTCCGTCCCCACTCCTTTCCTTTTTCCATAAAAATTGGAGAACACACAAAAAGTGACTTTGTCTCCATTCCACTCATTCTCTTTCCCAAATTTAAGAAGAACACACTGTTAGTGATGGTACCAGATTTAGCATTAGAAGAAGAAGTCTCCTTTTAAACCTTAAAATCAGAACGTTGATTGGTAGTTGTCGTCGATATCGGTCTCCAAAATTTAGGTTTTGGCTTATTAAGCTTAACACCTCCAATAAGCCGAGATCGTTCAGCTACCTTCTTCCAGTGGCGCAGCTATTAAGGGGCGGGGAGGGGCGCCCGACCCCCCGAAATTTTTTTTGCGATGTAGGGGGTATATAATTTTCGTGTAGAAAAATTTCGGTATATTCGGTTTCGACCCCCCATTTTAATTGTGAATTTTTTTTTATACATTAACCAATAAAATTGATTCATTACATTTTACATAAGCCCATCTACCCAAGCCAAACTAAAATCCATTAATAAACCAAATCCAAAACTAAAATCCATTACTTACTTACTTAGCCCATTAATAAACCAAATCCCATTAAAATAATAATAATAAATAATAACGGAACAAATCCTCCCCCTTCGAAGTCGACTGTCGACCCTCATCTCCTCCCAAGTCCCACCAGGTTATTGGTTTTTAATTTGTACGAAGAAAAAAGAAAATTGTAGTCATGTTTCTTTTCCAATTGTAGTCATGTTCCTTGGACTTATTTTTAACAATTTCTTTTTCAATTAGGTTATTGGTTTTTTTAGAGAATGTGTGTGAAATGGTTTAGTATGAGACAGATTTATACTTTGTCCCGACCCGAATCGAATCACCGACCCGAAAATATTACCCGAAAAATAGCGTTAGGAAAAAATAATTTAGATCCCGACCCCCACTGAAAATTTTCTAGCTTCGCCAATGCCTTCTTCCCTTTATCCTTACAATTTTTGACCTTGATAAAAACCCTCGTCATTCATTTCCAATATAGCAGAAGCCATAGCTACCACATTACTAACACTACGAACAACCTCCTTGACACATTTCCAATATAGCAGATTTAGCCATTAATAATATATGATTTTTTTAATTTTATTAATCGTCATCGTTCATGTCACTGTAACACGCTTTCACTGGAAATCTTTTGTTTCCATAAATTACTAAGTAAGTAAAGACCGGCGTAAAACATGTTAATCTCATTTAGACAAAGATATGCAAAGGTGGCTTATGATTTTTTTTAATGCGATGGCTATTACAAACGTCAATGCGATGGCTATTACAATAAGTTCATTAGAGACCAAGTATAAAAACATGAAATGACTTAACATCAGTCCAAATTTCCAAACATCAATGCGATGGCTATTACAAGTTGTACGTCATGCATGCATGCATCCCCTATAGCTAGGCCTATTATTATGACCAACTAATGGCTTTTTTTAAAAATTACGGAGTATTTAACAATATATGGCATCTTCAAAAGGTAACTAAAGTCGACTCTTTTTCTTATTAAAAAACAGCTCATTTGGTATTTCCAACCCACATGTTACATATATATACACTAATAAAAGGTGGTTGTGCTAAACCATTGATATGTTCACTACAATTTAAGTTAACAAATNTAATATTGAGTATTGTATTGTGTCTTATTATTTTTCACGTTTAGTGTGAGTCCATTTATTTTAAGCCAACATGATATGCCCGAGTATTAAAGGTAACTAAAGTCGACTCTTTTTCTTATTAAAAAACAGCTCCTTTGGTATTTCCAACCCACATGTTACATATATATACACTAATAAAAGGTGGTTGTGCTAAACCATTGATATGTTCACTATAATTTAAGTTAACAAATTACAATAATATATTTTTAACGCAATTAAAAAAAATCCTACTTCTAGTCAAAATAGATGTAAGAAATAAAAGAAACCTACAACAAAACAATAGATTCATGCATGATTAATGAATTATAGACGCAATTCTCCAATGATTCTTAGGGAAAGAAAATCAAAGATAAAAAAGGCCAACCAGTCCCAAAACACGATAACCAAATAAATTCAAAGCATAGTTCGTGCCAAATGAAAATATTCCCAACTTGTTCGTAGCATCAATTATTCATCAAGTTATCGTTCCTAGGATCATTCGATCACCTCCAGAATGTTGATAAGCAAAGAACCAAATGAAAAACACTTATAGACCGAACAAGATGTAAAAAATAACAAACTTAAGTAATTATCGAGTTAATAAAAAAAACTAATCAAATACATTAATAGCAATTTGGTTAAAGATCAACATCCATTCTTCTAAGCCTCGAAGGATATAAACAACTATTATCGCAATTAAAGTCATAAACAACAATAATACATCAACTAAATAAGCATGAAACGATAGCATACTAGCAGACTGCATTAAATAATATGTTTCTTAACTCAAAAGTGAAATCAACGTCGAAACACTAATTAATCATACAAACCTATCATATATACCATTGTAATCGGTGTCCAAGAAGTAAACACGTGGTCACAGTCATAATACTACAAACACAGTTACTAGAGAATTAACTAAACAAGATATAGATAATAACCTAGATGAAATCAATATAGATAACTATACATTTAAGAGATTTATAAAATGAATGACTCAGAGGTAGATGATGAATAAGCGGGTCAAAGTAGGATCAGTAGGGTTTTCGTTTTCTATATTTACAATTTGTTATTTGTATTATATTAATGGATTCTATGTGTAATTTAATTTGTTAAGTAATACTATACAATTGATAATACTTTTGAACATGCCATAGAATAGTAATTATGTTTTAAAAAAGCTATTAGTTGGTAAAAAAACTGCTCCCGTTTTAAATACAATCAGATTGGCGCTGGCCGCCGCGTTGCGGGCGGGCATGTTTTTTTGCATTTTTTTATTGCCGTTGTATGTGAGTCATAATTTGTTCTGTTGTTGTGGGCGGGCATGTAACGGGGCCTTACTTATTTAGGTAGAGAGTACAACGTTGAAAGTAAGACCGGACTGACTTTGGGCTTTTATTTGCATGTAAAATAAGATACATTAACTTTCCAAAGTCCGACTATATAGCCATTTTGTTTACTATTGTATGTTTTTTGTTGCGAAGGAATTTTACGTAATTTACATGAGATTTAGCTAATTTTTTTTTCTCCTGTTTGTGGGCTTGACCATTTTTTTTTACTTGTAATTGGGCTAAATTGTCTTAGAGTGTTATTGGACTTCAAGAATACCATCAGGACAACCCTGGGCTGGACCAACACGATGGACTAACAAATTTTATGGGCTTTTGGCGGGAAAACATGCCCCTAAACGGCGGTTTTTTTCGTGGTTTAATAAAACTGATATATAATTCAATTATATACTAAACAACCATGTGTTGATGAGCAGCAACAATGACGAGTTAGCATTTGTAATCACTATTGTAGTAGTAATACTGGCTATTTTATGGTACAATTTAAGCTCATCAAATGGTGCATCACCATTGCCACCAGGTCCCCGTTCCTTACCTATTGTTGGGTACCTTCCATTTCTTGGTTCTGACCCGCACAAGCAGTTCACCAAGATGGCTCACACCTATGGCCCCATTACCAAGAATCCAAGATCTATCTAGGAAGCAAGCTTCACATCCTGATAAGCAGCCCGAAATTAGCAAAGGAAATGTTTCGTGACCAAGATGGAAACTTCTCTAATTAAAACGCGGGAATTGCTACCTCAATAATCTCTTACGGAGTCCAAGATCTTGTATGGTCCGATTACAATTCTACATGGCGTAACCTTCGTAAGATACTTGTCCAAGAGATCCTAAACAACAAGAGTCTCCAAGAGACTGGTTCTTTCTGAAGGGATGAAGTTAGAAAAACCATCAAAAATGTTTTTACTAAAATTGGTACTAATATAAGTATTGATGAGCTTTCTTTCTCAGCTGAGTCAAACGTTTTAACAAGCATGGTAGATGGAAACTTCTCTAATTAAAACGCGGGAATTGCTACCTCAATAATCTCTTACGGAGTCCAAGATCTTGTATGGTCCGATTACAATTCTACATGGCGTAACCTTCGTAAGATACTTGTCCAAGAGATCCTAAACAACAAGAGTCTCCAAGAGACTGGTTCTTTCTGAAGGGATGAAGTTAGAAAAACCATCAAAAATGTTTTTACTAAAATTGGTACTAATATAAGTATTGATGAGCTTTCTTTCTCAGCTGAGTCAAACGTTTTAACAAGCATGGTAGATGGAAACTTCTCTAATTAAAACGCGGGAATTGCTACCTCAATAATCTCTTACGGAGTCCAAGATCTTGTATGGTCCGATTACAATTCTACATGGCGTAACCTTCGTAAGATACTTGTCCAAGAGATCCTAAACAACAAGAGTCTCCAAGAGACTGGTTCTTTCTGAAGGGATGAAGTTAGAAAAACCATCAAAAATGTTTTTACTAAAATTGGTACTAATATAAGTATTGATGAGCTTTCTTTCTCAGCTGAGTCAAACGTTTTAACAAGCATGGTAGATGGAAACTTCTCTAATTAAAACGCGGGAATTGCTACCTCAATAATCTCTTACGGAGTCCAAGATCTTGTATGGTCCGATTACAATTCTACATGGCGTAACCTTCGTAAGATACTTGTCCAAGAGATCCTAAACAACAAGAGTCTCCAAGAGACTGGTTCTTTCTGAAGGGATGAAGTTAGAAAAACCATCAAAAATGTTTTTACTAAAATTGGTACTAATATAAGTATTGATGAGCTTTCTTTCTCAGCTGAGTCAAACGTTTTAACAAGCATGGTAGATGGAAACTTCTCTAATTAAAACGCGGGAATTGCTACCTCAATAATCTCTTACGGAGTCCAAGATCTTGTATGGTCCGATTACAATTCTACATGGCGTAACCTTCGTAAGATACTTGTCCAAGAGATCCTAAACAACAAGAGTCTCCAAGAGACTGGTTCTTTCTGAAGGGATGAAGTTAGAAAAACCATCAAAAATGTTTTTACTAAAATTGGTACTAATATAAGTATTGATGAGCTTTCTTTCTCAGCTGAGTCAAACGTTTTAACAAGCATGGTAGATGGAAACTTCTCTAATTAAAACGCGGGAATTGCTACCTCAATAATCTCTTACGGAGTCCAAGATCTTGTATGGTCCGATTACAATTCTACATGGCGTAACCTTCGTAAGATACTTGTCCAAGAGATCCTAAACAACAAGAGTCTCCAAGAGACTGGTTCTTTCTGAAGGGATGAAGTTAGAAAAACCATCAAAAATGTTTTTACTAAAATTGGTACTAATATAAGTATTGATGAGCTTTCTTTCTCAGCTGAGTCAAACGTTTTAACAAGCATGGTAGATGGAAACTTCTCTAATTAAAACGCGGGAATTGCTACCTCAATAATCTCTTACGGAGTCCAAGATCTTGTATGGTCCGATTACAATTCTACATGGCGTAACCTTCGTAAGATACTTGTCCAAGAGATCCTAAACAACAAGAGTCTCCAAGAGACTGGTTCTTTCTGAAGGGATGAAGTTAGAAAAACCATCAAAAATGTTTTTACTAAAATTGGTACTAATATAAGTATTGATGAGCTTTCTTTCTCAGCTGAGTCAAACGTTTTAACAAGCATGGTAGATGGAAACTTCTCTAATTAAAACGCGGGAATTGCTACCTCAATAATCTCTTACGGAGTCCAAGATCTTGTATGGTCCGATTACAATTCTACATGGCGTAACCTTCGTAAGATACTTGTCCAAGAGATCCTAAACAACAAGAGTCTCCAAGAGACTGGTTCTTTCTGAAGGGATGAAGTTAGAAAAACCATCAAAAATGTTTTTACTAAAATTGGTACTAATATAAGTATTGATGAGCTTTCTTTCTCAGCTGAGTCAAACGTTTTAACAAGCATGGTAGATGGAAACTTCTCTAATTAAAACGCGGGAATTGCTACCTCAATAATCTCTTACGGAGTCCAAGATCTTGTATGGTCCGATTACAATTCTACATGGCGTAACCTTCGTAAGATACTTGTCCAAGAGATCCTAAACAACAAGAGTCTCCAAGAGACTGGTTCTTTCTGAAGGGATGAAGTTAGAAAAACCATCAAAAATGTTTTTACTAAAATTGGTACTAATATAAGTATTGATGAGCTTTCTTTCTCAGCTGAGTCAAACGTTTTAACAAGCATGGTAGATGGAAACTTCTCTAATTAAAACGCGGGAATTGCTACCTCAATAATCTCTTACGGAGTCCAAGATCTTGTATGGTCCGATTACAATTCTACATGGCGTAACCTTCGTAAGATACTTGTCCAAGAGATCCTAAACAACAAGAGTCTCCAAGAGACTGGTTCTTTCTGAAGGGATGAAGTTAGAAAAACCATCAAAAATGTTTTTACTAAAATTGGTACTAATATAAGTATTGATGAGCTTTCTTTCTCAGCTGAGTCAAACGTTTTAACAAGCATGGTAGATGGAAACTTCTCTAATTAAAACGCGGGAATTGCTACCTCAATAATCTCTTACGGAGTCCAAGATCTTGTATGGTCCGATTACAATTCTACATGGCGTAACCTTCGTAAGATACTTGTCCAAGAGATCCTAAACAACAAGAGTCTCCAAGAGACTGGTTCTTTCTGAAGGGATGAAGTTAGAAAAACCATCAAAAATGTTTTTACTAAAATTGGTACTAATATAAGTATTGATGAGCTTTCTTTCTCAGCTGAGTCAAACGTTTTAACAAGCATGGTAGATGGAAACTTCTCTAATTAAAACGCGGGAATTGCTACCTCAATAATCTCTTACGGAGTCCAAGATCTTGTATGGTCCGATTACAATTCTACATGGCGTAACCTTCGTAAGATACTTGTCCAAGAGATCCTAAACAACAAGAGTCTCCAAGAGACTGGTTCTTTCTGAAGGGATGAAGTTAGAAAAACCATCAAAAATGTTTTTACTAAAATTGGTACTAATATAAGTATTGATGAGCTTTCTTTCTCAGCTGAGTCAAACGTTTTAACAAGCATGGTAGATGGAAACTTCTCTAATTAAAACGCGGGAATTGCTACCTCAATAATCTCTTACGGAGTCCAAGATCTTGTATGGTCCGATTACAATTCTACATGGCGTAACCTTCGTAAGATACTTGTCCAAGAGATCCTAAACAACAAGAGTCTCCAAGAGACTGGTTCTTTCTGAAGGGATGAAGTTAGAAAAACCATCAAAAATGTTTTTACTAAAATTGGTACTAATATAAGTATTGATGAGCTTTCTTTCTCAGCTGAGTCAAACGTTTTAACAAGCATGGTAGATGGAAACTTCTCTAATTAAAACGCGGGAATTGCTACCTCAATAATCTCTTACGGAGTCCAAGATCNATTCAATTATATACTAAACAACCATGTGTTGATGAGCAGCAACAATGACGAGTTAGCATTTGTAATCACCATTGTAGTAGTAATACTGGCTATTTTATGGTACAATTTAAGCTCATCAAATGGTGCATCATCATTGCCACCAGGTCCCCGTTCCTTACCTATTGTTGGGTACCTTCCATTTCTTGGTTCTGACCCGCACAAGCAGTTCACCAAGATGGCTCACACCTATGGCCCCATTACCAAGAATCCAAGATCTATCTAGGAAGCAAGCTTCACATCCTGATAAGCAGCCCAGAATTAGCAAATTAAGGAAATGTTTCGTGACCAAGATGAAAACTTCTCTAATCAAAACGCGGGAATTGCTACCTCAATAATCTCTTACGGAGTCCAAGATATTGTATGGTCCGATTACAATTCTACATGGCGTAACCTTCGTAAGATACTTGTCCAAGAGATCCTAAACAACAAGAGTCTCCAAGGGACTAGTTCTTTCCAAAGGGATGAAGTTAGAAAAACCATCAAAAATGTTTTTACTAAAATTGGTACTAATATAAGTATTGATGAGCTTTCTTTCTCAGCCGAGTCAAACGTTTTAACAAACATGGTATGGGGAAACTCATCAGTGGAAGAGGCAAAATATGGCCAATTTCACTAGGCAATTAAAAAGATTTTTGGGCTACTCACAAAGCCGAATGTGTCTGATTTTATCCCTAGTCTTGCATGGCTTGATCTTCAAAGTGTTACATGGGACATGAAGATGGAATTACAGAGGATGGATCAAATTATCACAATGATTATAAATAATCAAATTGAATCTAATTCTAGAAGGTCGAAGGATGCAGTTCAACATGAAGGAAAAAAAGATCTTTCAGAGGTGTTATTAGAGCTAAATGATCAAAAGACTGCAACATCGCCTAGCATGACCCAGATAAAGGCACTTATCATGGTAAGATTTATCACATGTCGATTTATTTCTACAAACAAAATATCATCATGACCTTACATTTCAGCCTATTAAAAGCGACGCCGTGTTTAATGTGACTAATTAACTTGCAAAATGGTTTAGCTTTTGTTGTATTAGGAAATAATGGTTGCGGGAATAGATTCATCAACAACGCTACTAGAATGAGCGATGATAGAGATTTTGAAAAATCATCATGTCATGAATAGGATTCAAGAAGAACTAGCGAATACTATAGGAGTAAACAGCATGGTCGTAGAATCTCATCACCAGAAGCTTCAATACCTAAATGCGACAATTAAGGAAACATTTCGGTTGCACCCTGTAGGCGCTTTGGGGCTAACGAGGTCACCAAGCCAAACTTGTAAAATTGGTTGGTACACCATCCCAAAGGACTGTACCGTTGTTGTAAATGTTTGGGCAATCCAACGTGATCTTCGCTACTGGGACAATCCCTTGGAGTTCAACTCCGAAAGGTTTTTAACTCAAGAGGGGACAGAAAAATGGGATTTCCAAGGGAACAATATGAAGTTCCTCCCATTTGGATCAGGGAGAAGACTCTGTCCGCGGTATCCATTGGCAGAAAAGATGCAAACGTATATCTTGGCTTCGCTATTTCATTCGTTCAATTGGACCTTGCCAAAGGGTGAAGAGCATGACCTTTCCGACATATTTTTGGGCATTAGCCTAAAAAAGAGAAAACCACTTATAGTTATACCATCTCAAAGGTTGTCCGATGTGAGCCTATATATGCAATAGTCGGTGAAAGCAGTTCTCTCATCTCCTATGGCTATGATTGTCTACATTATACTTATCACATTTCGTGCTCCGACAAGATTGTGCATTGTTGTTGTCGGGTTTGTTATTGTATTACTATGAATAAAGGGATGACATGTTTTTATTTGCAATATGCGGGATGGACATGTATATTTCTTATGGGATGGACAAGTTTTATTGTTTTTATGTGTTTCTTTGACTTATATATACCGTTTCATTACATATTTTTAGTTGGGAATGAACCACACAAATAGAAACAAAATATATACAAGAGGTGAGTTATTTTAGAAACTAAGTTTTTGTTGCAAACTGAGGGACAGATCCCCACCATCCATCTAGTTTGATCTAATGGTGGGGATTAACCTAAGATTTAAAAAGTCAACCTAAGTCCATGTTTTTTTTTTTCCTTATCCTTTTGTCTATCTTATTTATTCATTTTTTTTCCCTTTTTTTTTTTTTTTTTTTTTTCCCCTTTTTATCTTAACTTCACGTTTTTTTTATCTTCATTTTTTTTTTTTTTTTTTTTTTTTTAATTTCGAGTCTTTCTTCTTCTTTTTTTTTTAAATTCGTTTTTTTATTTATTTTTTTTATTTTATTTTTTTTGTTTTTTCGTTTTCCATACATATTCGTCGGTTTTTTTCCGTTTTCTTACGTTTTCCCCCGTTTTCATACGTTTTCGTCGGTTTTCATATATATTCGTCCGTTTTCGTCCGTTTTCATATGTTTTATTCCGTTTCCATACGTTTTTGTCCATTTTTATACGTTTTCGTCCGTTTTTATACGTTTTCGTCCGTTTTCTTACGTTTTCATCTGTTTTCGTCCTTTTTCATATGTTTTTGTTCGTTTTCCTACGTTTTCGTCCGTTTTCTTGTGTTTCCGCCCGTTTTCATACGTCTTCATCCGTTTTCATATATATATATATATATATATATATTCGTCCGTTTTCTTACATTTTTGTCTATATTCATACGTTTTCGTCCGTTTTCATATGTTTTCGTCCGTTTTCATACGTTTTTGGCCATTTTTATACATTTTCGTCCGTTTTTATACATTTTCATCCGTTTTCATAAGGTTGTTTTTGTCTGTTTTAATTCATTTTCGTCCGTTTTCTTACGTTTTTGTCCGTTTTCATACGTTTTCGTCTGTTTTTATTCGTTTTCTTTTGTTTTTAAATGTTTTCAGAGGTTTTCATACATTTTTGAATATCACTTGTGATATTCAGAATATCGCAAGTGATATTCTGAATATAGCAAGTGATATTCTGAATATCGCAAGTGATATTTTGAATTTCGCATGTGATATTCTGAATTTCGCAAGTGATATTCTGAATATCGCAAGTGATATTCTGAATATCACAAGTGATATTCTGTATACCACAAGTGATTTTCAACAAATATTTTGTAACATGAAAATCACAAGTGATATTCTGAATATCACAAGTGATCCCATCTCGAAAATCACAAAAAACTTAGGAAAGTAAAAAAAAAAAAA
>LBNU01000369.1:33412-52269 GCA_014162995.1 Artemisia annua
ATAAGTTCCCAAACAAAAGATTAAAACTTGCCTTTGTGTCCTTGTGAATTGGTGTACCTTTTTCAAAGAAGCCATTCATATTTTGATTATTGGTTTAAGTTCTCTGTCGTTTTGCCTCGGTCTTGTTTTACTTGTGATTATTTTTACAAAATGTTTATCAAAAATTCCAAAAATATTCATCTTTACCCTCTTACCCTTTTGATTCTTTATCCCTTACCCTCTGTAACCTTTTGATTCTTTCTATGTCTTATCCTCACCCTCTTGTTTGTCAATGGTGTGGTGGTCCTTATAATGGTAGAAATTGCACCAGTTGTAGCATTGTGAGTTCGGGAAACGGGTTTGTCTATGACCAAAATCCCTACAATGAAACAACCAGTTTCTTTAACCAACCCCCACACCCCAAGATGGAGACATATTCGTATGAGTATTGTGGAGGCCCTCACTACAGCTCTGATTGTCAAACTAGGAATCAGTTTGTCTATGAACAGGTTCCTTGTAACAATCATGGATTTGGTTTTAACCAGCCTTCACAATACACAACCCCTCAACTACTTCCTCAGAGCGAGTTAACTAGAGCTGAATTGATTACTAAAATGATTATTGCTCAAAATCAATTCAACAAGAACATTCAAGATGGAATAAACTGTCTTAAGGATCTGATTCTTAGGAAACAAAATCCTCCTGTTAACTCATTTTATCTTGAGGATGAAAGTGATGAGGATGAACCATTTGAAGAAGAAAACTCTAAAGAACCTTCAGATATCTTGATAATGGGGGACAAGGAAGTCAAAGTCAATCCTCTTGAGGAAATAGATGACCTTGTTCCAATCCCAAAGGTATCTAAGAAACCTTTTGATTCGACTTCAGTTGAAATTCCATTCGTGGAAACACAGGAAGAAAAGAGTATGATAGAATTACTAGCAGATGAACAAATGGAACTTGTAGAATCCATGACTGCGAGCCCTTCTCAACTCCCTCAGTCTGTTGTTATCACACTCAAAGTTCCCAATAACTCTCTAAGCATGGGGGACGAGCATCTTAACACTATTCCTGAAAAGGAATCGGACGAATTCATAAAGTCTAGTGTTGAGAACCTTGTCCCAATCCCAAGTGAGTTCCAGGGAATTCTTGATCACATGTGTGATTTGTCTTCTCCTCCTGAATCTTCAGAAGATCATTTTGAGACTTTCTCCGATTCTAACGATGATTGTACATCTTATGGATAAGTTGAGTATGTTGAGGCATCATTGCCTAATTCTGATGTTGACCATCTTCTTGAGGAGTTCACAGATGAACTTACTCACATCAATCCACTTCCATTAGGAAGTAATGATGATCTATTTGACTTCGAAGCCGATCTGGGAGAAATTAAAAATCTTTTAAATTCTAATCCCAACATCGAGCTTAGTGATTCACATATTGATGACAATTCTTTATCTTGTGGAGACATCAGTTATGTGGAGGAATTACCTTCTGAGCTAGTCAGCTTAGAAGAAGAGAATGATGAAATTGACACTGAAATCAAAGATGAAGCTCTTCGTGCAACATTATTGAATGTCAGTCTCCTCATTTTTAAAATCGAGGCTTTCAATAAGAAACCCATTTCATCCCCTATCCCCATTAAGGATAGTCACATTTCTGAAGATTCTATACCGGAATTTGAAGCCTTCCATTTTGATCATATGGGAGAGAAGATTAGTGGCAGTACCACTTCTCATTCTCATAATTCTCTCCCCGAATATGAATCATATTCCTTCGAGGAGTTCCCAGATGAACTCACGAATACCATATCTCCGCCGGAGTATGATAATTTCTACCTTGATCTAGACACACACGGGATATGTCTTGATCAAATGAGCTTAAATGACGAGATTCATGATAGTGAAATTGTGAATTTTCATTCTGATGATGATCAGTTAGTCATGATTGTTATCATGACTTTCTTTCTCTTCTTCATCTATCCCGTGACTTACCTTGTCCTTCACTCTTTCGGGAGTGAGGACACTATCTTTGATCCCGGCATTTCCTCTTATCATTCTCTTGAGCCGGGTATATCTCATCGGTATGGAACTTTCACGTACTTCAATGTGTGTCCAAACATCTTGAATGAAAGTCCGATGGAGACTGTCTCTTCCACTTGCTTCCCCAAGAACCAATGAATGCGGGGATCAAGTCAAGCTAGTAACTCGATGAACAAAAACATTAGCATGCCATGGGTTTTCACCCATGTTTCTGACTTCTTTTTATTTTCTAAACACCTAAGTGTGGGGGAGTTGCCCCTGCTGTTTTTGCCATGTATATAAGTTTCAAAAAAAATGGTGTTCCCACACTTGCCTAAAATCTAAACTTTTTACATCTCAAAGTGTTGGCATAATAGCCGGTACTTTGAATATTGAGGGCAATATTCAATTCTAAGTGTGTGTGGGGGGGGGGGGTAATTCTGGCGAATTTGATCACATTTGTACCTTCTAGTGCCTTAATACCCCCATTTTGGCCAAAATTTCAAAAAAAAATTTGGTGGAAGTGCTTTGCACTTACAGGACAAATGGTTATCAGTCCACCATGTCTAACCCACATAAGGTCTGGCTAATCCAAGAGCAAACGGCTCTCGGTAAAGATATCTCAAATCCGTTTATGGCTGACAATTTGCCAACAATTGTATGGTATTCAGCTCACCATATCTTTGATCGTGAAGAGTTGGCTAGTCCAGAAGCAAACGGCTTTTGGTAAAGACAAATCAAATCCGTTGACAGCTGATGGTTTGCTCAAAATCATTTGGTTATCAGTGTACCAAAGTATCATACTGAAACACTTGGCTACTCCAGAAGTAATGGCTTTTCGTAAAGAGACATCAAATCCATTAAGTGTTCACAAAAAATTGCTAGGGACTAGCAATATTTTAGTGTGGGGGATTGATGAGTGTGTAAATACTCATCATTTTTGTCTTATCTGAACTGCCAAAACAATTAAAAACACTCAAATATGCATCAAAATACTGAAAATATCCCAGGATTGTGTTTTATATGTTTCAGATGCAAAATGATTGAACACAGATGAAAAACGAACAAAGTTTGCATAATTGGCAATTTCAGTCCCTCAACTTTCAAAACTTGTCAAAATTAGTCCTTGAGCATTTATTTTGGAAGAAAAGTCAACCAAGTCCTTGGAAAATCACAAGTTGTCATAATTAGTCCTTTGGTGAAAAATTTCAAAAGTTTACAAAATTAGTCCCTGAACTTTGCAAGATTGTCAAAAATGGTCCTTGGGATTAAAATTTTGGAAATTATCAATCATGGTCCTTGTGTTACTGAACTTTGGCAAAAATGGTCCATGGGTGAAAAGTTTGGAGAATTTACAAGTTTGGTCCCTGAAGTTTCACAATTGGCAAATTTAGTCCCTGAAGATGTAAAAATAGAAATTATCACTTATGGTCCTTGGGTTATTCAACATTGGCAAGAAAGACCCTTGTGAATACTTTGGAAGAATTACATTTTCAGCCCCTCCATTTTCAGATTTACAACTATGGTCCTTGTGATAATTCTACAAACCAAATGGACTCCCTTTTTACTATAAACCCAAAACAAATAATAACCCAAAAAATAAACACAACCCACCCAAAACCTTACCCTATGGCCCATACCATTTCCAGCCCATCTAACCTCAGGCCCTGATGTACGCGGGATTGCGACCACGCAACAGGTTTTACCTCTCAAGGGATCTCAAGAGGCTTACAATCCCACTAGGCAGTGTACCTGACCGATGTAGT
Source organism: Artemisia annua (assembly GCA_014162995.1). NCBI lineage: Eukaryota > Viridiplantae > Streptophyta > Magnoliopsida > Asterales > Asteraceae > Artemisia > Artemisia annua. The sequence continues at coordinate 37,179 of LBNU01000369.1, forward strand.
ATAGTGTAGTGGTAAGTACGGGGGATTGATCGTTCTCTCACAGGGAATAGTGTTCGTTAGGTATGAAAAACTACTCTAATAGGTCAAAGGATGAGGGATGATTATTTTTGTATTTTTATATTTTATAAAAGCAAGTAAAATCTCGGGTTTGAAGGATTGGGCGGAATTAGTTGCTAGTCAACTAACCCAAAAGCTACTATTGCAAATAAAATAAAAATAACTAAAACTAAGTGGTTGTGAAACTTATATGGAGACAAATGTGTTTACTTAGATTTCCTTACTCCCTAACTATCTTTTACCGGTTAATTAGTATGTATTAATTGCGTGAATGACGGGTGTATTCCTTAATACCATTCGTGGGGTGGCGTACGTACTTCCCCAACTCTATAAGCTCCTACTTCACTCCTATGTCGAGCCTGCTAGAAGCTCCTAACATGGGATCATTAGAATTCGCTCATGCATTAAATACAACCATAAAAACCTAGTACGCATTGGTTCATGTTTCTTAAGACGTTCAAGCAAGTTACCGTATAGGAGGTTAGCCAGTTTTCTTAAGCCTAACATCGATGAACAATCATCCAATACAAGTAATAACACACCAACAACCAATAATCAATAGTTAGGTTTCATTAGATCTAAGCAAACACAAAATAAATGTAGCCTAGCATGTTAATTGAAAGACAAGCATAAGATATAATTAACCAACACATAGACATATTGATTAATTTGAATGGAGACTTATCTTCAATTGAACATGGAAGAATCAAGGGTGAAAAACCCTTGAAAAAGCTGTCAAAATCGTCTAGGGTTTTGTTCCCAAAAGTTGCACACTAATGAACGAAAAATAGAAAAGTAAATATAGAAAATATACTCTGACGGCGTCAGCTTATACGCTCTGACGCCGTCAGCTCGCCGCCATTAGGGTTCTTGGATGGCCTAGATCCATGTTTGACGCCGTCACTTGTAAAATACCTCTGGGCCGTCACTCTTTAGCTTAACACCTGACGGCCAAGGAATATTAACACCTGGCGCCGTCAGGTGTTATTTCCATGTTTTCTTCTTAGGGCGTCACGTATAGTCAGATTCCACTCCTTTGTCTTGGTTGGCTGACGGCGTCACCTTGTGACTCTGACGCCGTCAGGAAGGATTTCCAGCATTCTTTTGAGACTTTGTCGTTTTCTTCACTTTATGCTCCAAAAACGTCCAAAATGATGTGTTTTCCAGAATTCTTCTCAAAAGTACCTAAAATGACAAGAGGAGCGATTTAGGGCAATATTTTACATACTAATTTCACATGCGACTCTAAATCTTTCCATATCAAGCAAGTAGATCTATAGTGTTTTCATAAGGATGAATGCTTTCCTTCATATGTTGGTTGATGGACATATGTTAGACTTCACTAAGACGATCATCATTATGACTTCCAACATTGGAACAAAGCATCTCTCAAAGGCGTTGTCTGAGAAGATGTCAATGGACGATGCTCGTTTGGAGGTGATGGAAGAGGTTAGACTTTTTTGATAACTCGCCTCACCGTATAACTTTTTACATTTGAAAAAGTGTTTTAATTAAGACATCTTTAGGAGTAATATTTCACCAATGACTTGCGTTTCTGGCCATACACGCTATCTAAAGTTGAAAACTCAATCGCTTCATAACTAATATATGTATGGCCATACATATATAGTTCCTTCACAAGCTTGTGTTGGAATATGTGAATCATAACAAAGTATATAAACATATAGACACATCAAGCACGCAGCGGAATAGGATCAAATACATGTAATTGAAATTAACCGAATATAAAACAAATGCGTACCTCTTTTTGTGATTTCTAGCAAGAACAAGAAATCAATTGAACAAGAACTTATAAACCCTAATTAGGGTTTAAGATGAATCGACTATGGTGTAGTCGAATGGGCAATCACACGTTAGCAAAAGTATGCTAACACTTCATTCTCGAACACACGTACTATTAGCGTTTCAATAAGAAAAGCTAGATTCTTAATTCACGAGCAATCCAAACACAATGTTTAGAAGATCGCATAGGAACCCTAGAAGGGTGTAGTTGATCAACTAAACTAGAATGGTTTGAGCTTAGGAAATCTAGTAGGAACCCTATAAGGGTGTAGTTCGATTTCTAGGCTCAAGAAGAGAGAAGAAGAAGAATATGATTGCAAGTGAATCAAGGGATGAGAGAATGAATACATGAGGGCATGTATCTATACTATTCTGACCCTTGGAGCACAAGACACAAACCCTAGACCCATTAAGGGTGGGTTCGGCCGAGTATGGCCCAAGGAAGGCCCTTGGGAGCCTTCTTGTCCACTTACTTCATTTCTAGTCCTTCTTCTTTCGTCTAACGATCGTTATGTACCGTTAAGTGTTCATTTCGTGAATTTAATAACTATTCGTAACTAATACAATAATTATTAATTAATTGAAACTCATACGTAAAGTGTGCAATCCCGAAGTCTCGTGTTCGAATCCGGACATGCCACATTAATTTTTATCCGTAACTTCTAACAGCTCCCACTTGGATATACATTAATGTAATAATGACATTAGTTAGTCTAGCATAACACGCCAATGTCCCCAGAACGATCACGTGTATGGTTTCCTGGAAAAAACCACCTTTGATGAATCATCATCATACTTATCCTTTTGTTTCTAATACCACGTTAATATGGATATGGATCTAAGTCATTTCATAATTAACTATTTTGTTTCTCGTTATTTATGATTAAGCAAGATTACCAATTCATCTGAACGTATTCCAGATAGACCTTGGGCATGGCCATGCAAACACCTTGTCAACCCTACGAGGGGCCCAACAGTATTAAACTTCAAAACAAATTTGAAGGAAACAAATCCTGTGTTGACTACAAGCATAACCCATGAACTTTGCATCACCTCTGGAAATAGCCCTTATAGCTACCAGTTACGGATAGCGTTAGACTATCTCACAGAAAATGAGCTACATCCACAGTAGTTATCTGGTATCTCAAGTCTGAGGATAAATATTCATGATTTACTTTAATGACAACATCCATAAGTATAATCATGTAATTGGGATCTGTCCTATATTCAATTTATTCTATCTATTGAATATCATGTGAATTTGGCATGTCCAACACATCAATATACTTAAAGTATATTATACCAAAACTCAGATTTGTCTTAATTCAATGATATTCCCATATCATTGATTGACAACGGACTATTTATAATAATATAACATAAGTTATTCATGGATTAAACATGCACATATGGGATATAATCTATTATTAATGAAAACAAATGTACTCAGTACTTTAATTCATTATTAAATAATAATTGCTTAACATCCCTTATCCAAATACTAAATAGATCAATGCATGAAAATTCTCGTTAATGAATTTTGTCTCAAGTAATACCAATCATACTTGTTGACAATTATGCCTCAAGTAATGACACTTATACTTGTTGACAAGGCATTCTTCAACTAACTTTGATCTATCGGAATTTTGAGAATACTTATTTCAAGAATTCAATTAACGAAGTTCTTGTATATGTGTATTCAAATAATTTGATATAACCACATAATACATCATAAAGTGTGTGACATCCTCAACATCCAATTTATGATAATTAAACTTTCAAACGTTTTAAAGTTTAAAGTATTCTTATTCTTTAATGTATAATGCAACTATGCTTTTAGTTAAGCATAACTAGTATACATGGCTATTAACAAGGATAATATCCTTCCATGACTAGTATTGAGTGTCATCTCAATTTAATTAGCATCATTGAATGCAAACAACAATATGCTCTTTTCCGTAAACTTTAATGTGTAATATACTAATATTTTATGCCTTCCAAACTTCCAAGTTTATTAGCTATGACAATTGACAAATTGTTCATCTATAGAATCCATAAATTGTTCCAGGCTGAGGATGTGATTCTATATCCAAATATATTCCTTTAGAATATTCATTACACAACTTATCTAGTATCTTTCAATTAGATATCAATGTTGTCAAATCATCTTTTATAAAAGCATGATATAACAACAACATGACGTACATGAAAAATCCTTGTATCCAACTTAAATTTCATTCATGTACTACATATCCATTTAAACTTTCTAAATGATATATCATTTTCTATTAGATTCATTTACCGCACATGTTTACATATATTCAAGGTTGTATGCTTTACTTATTAAATCTTTCAAGTAAAGTTTCATTCCAAGTTATGACTTAACACTTAACTTATATAGAATGTTACTTCCTATATGTTTATACAACGTATATGATTTATGTAAGTAAACATAATACTCACTAGCTTTCAGAATTACTTAGGAGTTATCTTATTTTAAATTATAAATCAAACATGGATTTAATATTTTAAACATAAGATTTATCTCCTTGATGCATGCATTTATCCATACTTGGATTCTTGCATTTTATATACTTTCAAAGATTAAATGAATTCATAGAACTCTTAATTACTCATCGTCCTCGCTTAAGTAATTATATAAGAAAGAGTTTTATAATCCATTGTCAAATTTCATATTCATAAAAATTAGTATGTCAATTACCATCTTTGTATCTTTAATGCGCTTAGGATAGAGTATTCAATCATAGTTAATTACTTAAGTATGATTAATAATCTTGTCATAAGACATGCATTAAAATATGTATACAATTTCGTCCATATGATTCATTACAAAAAGATTTAACCCTCTAGGGTTTTTCTTCTCTTGAAGAACCTTATCTTCATTAAGATAAACCAAGTTTTCAAAGTTGACTTATCTTTATGGACAGCATCTTAACATTCATAGTATGAGCAATTCACCATAATTCAATATTTAGTAAATGCATCATTATGATTAACAAGCTTACTTTGATCCTGTAATTCATATTTCTCGGTATATCAATCAAAAATCTGAGACATCCCTACGGATCTATGAATGAGAATTTCATCATGTTGAGGTTTAACCTTTACATTTCTAAGCCTCGTCATGATTTTCACTAGTGTGGTTTTAGAAGATTATGTATCTTGTAATTTTATCTTTTCAAGATAAAACTCCCACTTGCCTTTAGCAATATATATAGTCTATCTATAAATATTTAGCAAGTTAAGTAACACTAAATCGTTCTCTTTTGGGATATTACAAAACATTTTACAGTTCCTGACTCTTGTTTGTTAAAACTACTTATTAACAAAATCAGGACTTCATTTTAAGACTTTAATGTGATTCATCACATTCCTTAAGGTCTTATTTAATCTTCTAGGTTGGAGTCTTATTGAGTATATTCAATCCATACTCAATTTTCTAACCTTGATAACTTTTGGAGGAAAAGAAGTCATATTTATCTTTTTAGTCAAACAATATAACAAGAGTTTGATTTTTCCTAACTGAACACACCACCAACTTGTGATGTTTCATTAGAACTAATATTGTGAGACAAACTAACAATATGTAAGATAAACTTATACTCCTTTTGGCTTACCTATTTACCAACTAAGACAACTTAATGGTATAATAGAATTTCCAAGCCAATTTTCATGCTATATAACATAAGTACCTTTTGAATAAGTCACTTTATGTTCATGTCTTAAGAAGACATAAACTGTTATATTCCCACTATACGTTATAAATCATTGATCAACTCAATGATTTCTTGTTTAAAACATAACAAGTTAACGTCTTACTTTAATATAAGTCTTGTAATAGTTAAAAGACTTCATGTTTATAAGAAGATATAAACATATATAACTAAAGTATTTGTGAACACCACCATTTGGTTTCAATAGTAATTTCGAGTTAATTTATTACTCCATTTGTTTATGTCTTTTTATGAATTATCCAACTTAAGAAACTGTAAACTCACATAATTTCATCACATCAGTTGATCCGCTAGTAATGAAATCATGTAGTTTACCTTTCCATTGCAATCTAGCCAGGTTACACCCTGACGTAAATTGTAATTTCAAGTGTTTCTTTTAATTTGAATATCATAAGACATAAAAGTAGTCTTTATAATAATCTTGACACATGTTCTACATAAGATATTCTTACACATTAAATGTATAAGTCCTATTAGAACATAGATCTCTTACTTTGCAATTAAGAGAATCCTATAATCATATTTCTATGTATTGTTCCTTTGCACACAATAAACAATTCTCCCACTTGTGCATTGAACAATATCATGTAGTATATAAACAACACAACATACGTTTGTTTATGTGATTCAATATGATTTGTGTCATAAATGAACAAGTAGATGTAGGACTACTTTGTCTTATCAGGAAACGCATATGGCTATCCTAAGAACATGAGTGTCTACAATTGGAAAGTAATTATCTTGAAGATAATTTGGGCTACTACACAGGAATTAAAGCTTGTAGCTCCCACTGAATTAGAGAACATAACAATAACTCCATATTCAGTAACACAACACAACGCTCCCACTGGATTTGACAACATTGTAAATGTTCCATCACCAGTGAAAACAATTTGCTTGCTTTTACTTTCCTACACATTTTGAAAAACCCATATGTAATAATTACTCGGGTTCTAAAATGTGTATTCTACTATGTATATGATGGATTATCCATCAATGATATTAAATTGAAGAATTTTGAGCATGCAGCTTCTTCCTTAATAGGCCTACCATCCCATAATGGTATGTAGCACCTTTAAAGCACAACAACTAGATAAAATACTAGCTTGTCTTTTTACCTATTTGCGGTAATCTGTCTAGCTTCTAATAACTCATATTTTCCATTTAACCAAATGCCATGTTTGTTATAAAAGAATTCATTCACCAAATTAGGGTAATGAAATTTCTTATGGAAAATAGGATGTGCAATATTCTTAAGTATGAAAGATTGCTATGAGTTAGAATGTAGACAATTCTAATGTTCCAATCATACCTTTCTCAATCATGAAAAGGAATAGGATTGAGTCTTATTCTTCTCTCGTGGAAAATAGACTTTGTGTCTTTTCAGTAAATTTTTCTCAATCAAACATTATGTTTGAAAGCAGAATTAGATGACTTTACCAATTTAAGAACAAACCACGTTTATGGTTTTAATGTTGCATTAATACATTGAAAAGAATTACAAAATTCAATTTTAGTATTTTCGATAATTAAAATTTTCAAGAAAATTAAATACCCATGGTTCATAATCATATAACCATTTAATTTTCACTGAAAAACTAGGATCCAAATTGACATAGGTTCATAACATCAGTTGATCTGCTAGTGATGACGGTATTCAATAAGGTACGAGTCGAGCCTCAATTGCCAATATTCAATTGCAATTCCTAGAAAGGATGGGATTTACATATTTGCCAACCGCAGTTGCAATGTAAGCATGTTTTATCCCCATCTTATGCCTTGAGTGATCAGATCTCACTATCAACTCAATTAAGTTAACCAACTTAAGAAACAACAAACTCACATAATTTCATCACATCAGTTGATCTGTTAGTGATGAAACCATGTAGTTTACCCTTCAATTGTAATCTAGCCAGGTTACACCCTGACGTAGACCACAAATTCAGGTGTTTCTGTTTCATTGGATGGCATATAACTTAAATTTTAAGGGTAGTATATTTGATTGTGTGTAATTGATGAGTGTGTAAATACTAATCATTTTTGTCTTATCTGAACTGCCAAAACAATTAAAAACACTCAAATATGCATCAAAATACTAAAAATATCCCAGGATTATGTTTTATATGTTTCAGATGCAAAATGATTGAAAACAGATGAAAAACGAACAAAGTTTGCATAATTGGCAGTTTCAGTCCCTCAACTTTCAAAACTTGTCAAAATTAGTCCCTGAGCATTTATTTTGGAAGAAAAGTCGACCAAAGTCCTTGGAAAATCACAAGTTGTCATAATTAGTCCTTTGGTGAAAAATTTCAAAAGTTTACAAAATTAGTCCCTGAACTTTGCAAGATTGTCAAAAATGGTCCCTGGGATTAAAATTTTGGAAATTATCAATCATGGTCCTTGTGTTATTGAACTTTGGCAAAAATGGTCCTTGGGTGAAAAGTTTGGAGAATTTACAAGTTTGGTCCCTGAAGTTTCACAATTGGCAGATTTAGACCCTAGAGATGTAAAAATAGAAATTATCACTTATGGTCCTTGGGTTATTCAACATTGGCAAGAAAGACCCTTGTGAATACTTTGGAAGAATTACATTTTCAGCCCCTCCATTTTCAGATTTACAACTACGGTCCTTGTGATAATTCTACAAACCAAATGGACTCCCTTTTTACTATAAACCCAAAACAAATAATAACCCAAAAAATAAACACAACCCACCCAAAACCTTACCCTGTGGCCCATACCATTTCCAGCCCATCTCACCTCAGGCCCACTCCCATTTTTATAATAAATCCTAACCCCGGTCAAACCATGGTCAAAACTCTCATCCCCTTCACCCCCTTTCCTCCCATCTTGCCTGAAACCATCACCTCACCACCCCCACCATCTCAGTCCCATATCCACCGCCCAAACCACTACCCACCTAACAAGACAAGTGCATTTAATGCCACCACCCCCTCCCCCCAATTGCAATTTACAGACCAATTGGTGATTTTCCATTTTGGCGCCAAAATCAATTAAGGGTCCAGATCAAATCTCACTCATCCTGTGGTCAAGATTGTTGCTGGGAAGTGTTCAAGTGGGTCTCCTAACCCTAATTAGTCATTATATAAGGAGCATGGAAGCAACAGAGACGTGGTGTAGTTTTTTCTCTTAGTGGTAGTTATGTCGAATTATTTGTAAACTTTAGTTTTAATGTAATCTTTCATTCCAGTGTAATCTTTAGCTAAGTTCCAGTGTAACCTTCAAGTGTTCTAATAAAAATTCCAAGTTTCTTTTTTAAATTCAAGTTTGCTTATTTTCAGTGAATTTCCATTTGTCTATCTCTTTTTAAAAACTGTTGTTTATTAATCCTAAGGACCCACAGAAGCTTAATTATAAGCTTTTATAAGTTTTTGAGTTAAAAGAAATAGCTTTAGTATAAATTCTCTAAAATACCAAAAAAAATCTTGAAAAATAAAAAATCAAGGAAGAAAGAAGAAGATGCAAGGTGAAGGGTGAATAAAAGATGGATGCAGTGGTTTAGAACTCCATGGGGAGTAATAGGTTTGTATTGTGAGCCTTGGTACCTTTGTTCTTGCTTTGGACAACTTGTAAGCCTATTTTTCAATTTATGCAAGGCTACTGTGGAATTGCTTGTTGATGTTTAATTCTGTCTCTATTTGATGTTTATATGGATAAGTTGTTTGTTTGAGGGTGTTGGATGTTTGTTAACATGATTTCAGTTACCTAATCTCATAGTTGGTAGATTTTAGCATTATACTCATGTTTTAGCATAATTAGCGTAAGCTCTTTGCACTGCTCTTATTCTAGTCTATTTAGGTTATTTACATCTCATTAAGTCTAAATGTCATGTTCAAATCGGTAGGATAGCTTTAAATTACCTAAATCACTTGAAAACTGAAAACAGTTTCAATTAAAGGGGTGTTTGGGCTTGCATGGTTAACTGAGTATTTGTGGTTTTCAGTGGTAAAAATTCACCTAGATACAATACATTAGGTTACATTAGAGTAGAATAGTCATAAAATCTGTACTCTTTTCCTTAAAAAGTCAAAATTAACTTTGATTTCTTTTCCTTGTTTAACTGTCAAAAGTACAGTTAGTGTAATCATCAAAATAGGTTTAAAAGTTGTTCAAATAGGTTAGATTAGTTTTTTCATAAGTTCTTACATCACTACAAGTCATCTAGGATCAGTGAAATCTCAATTTAGTCAAACTTCACAAAAAGAAAAAAAGTCAAAATTGCATGACTGTTGATTCGGGACAGATTTCAAGAGAGCACACAAGGTTTAATACTGTTTGAGAGTGCATGCATATTGTTGTTGTGAACAATTGGGTAGTTTTTTTTATCAACATCAAAAAGAAAATTGAGGATTGAAGTCCAATTACTTGCCTGAATTTGGTCTTGAACATGACCAGTTGACCCAAAGTTGCCCTGCACCCAGCTATGCCAGTTTGACCCAGTTTTCTTTGGTCCATAACTTTTTCATACCTTGATCACTTTGCCTGATTATTGTTGTTTTGAGTAGCCCCTTAGGTAATCTTGTTAGTTGTATTTTTGTTTACCTTGGTTTGCTTATCTGTTTAGCTTATTGAGCCATCATAGTTGCTTCTTTGGCCACTGTCTCTGAATGTTCATCAGTATCTAGTGAGCTTTTTGATTTCATGTTATTGGTTAACTTTTGTTCCTAGAATTGTTGTTAATAGTTGATTTATGAGTGTTTGTGATTGAGCTTTTGTGTATGTGGTCTGGTACTAGCTTATTTGCTTATTGTGCTTTTACTGCTTATTGCTTAAAACTCACTTGAACTCTAAGCCCCCACTGTTGGTAGTCATAAGCTTGTATAAGCTTGTGAAATTTATGAACTGAGCTTGATTATCCTTTTTAAGGGTCATTTGTGACCTGTGCATTAAATTCTGAGCTTATCTAGTTCCCTAGTGAGCTTTGAGTATTCAAGCTTATATTGATTGATCATATCCATCAGTGTGCTCAGGTCATTTTCACAAGCCTCTCATTTGTTCCACATTTGAGCTCATACTGAGCTTTTGAGCTTTTTGGAAAGCCCACAGTGTGGACTTTTCATTTCCAAGCTTAGTTAGGTCTCAAGCTTATTGTATAAGCTCAAATACAGGCCTACAAAGTGCCTCAAGGCCTATTTTGGTCTGTGGTGTTGTGGAATTGCTTATTTCCATTTCTTAGCTTTTGCATTGTGTTTTCTCAGTTGTTTAAGCTTGTTCTGTGTGCATCTCATTAAGTTGTAGCATGTTTTAACTCTGGTTCTCTCTGTGAAGCTTATTACTAGCTTATTTTTATCAAAATCTCATAAATATCCATCTGTTGAGCTTATTGGGGAGCAAATTGCTTATCTTTGAGTTTTATAAAAAGTGTTTTCACAAAATTTGTTTCTTTTAAGTGTATAATTAGTTCTCAAAAAGAAAAATAAAAAAATCATCACTTTTTAAATTAGTGATAGCTTCTATTTAAGAAGTTTTAGCTATTTAGCTTATTTTTCAACTTTTTCATTAAGCACTTAGTACTTTTTATAATTTTCTTAGGTTTCTGCATTAGTATAGTACTTGTATAAAAAAAAATCATAATTTTATCTTTTAATTTAGTATTTATAATAATTAATATTAGTTAAATTAGTTTTAATTAAAAAACCAAAAAGAAAATCACTTACTGTTTAGTTTTAATCACTAGCATCTTTTTATATATTTTTTTAAGTCTTATTAATTATAAAGTATTTTTAGAAAATATTTTCAAAATTATTACTGTTCATTTCTATTTATCTTAATTAAATTAGTTTAACTAGCTTTTAATTAATAACTAAGTAAATAATTGGTAAAATAGTTTAATATTAATATTTATAAACTTTTTATAATATTTTAGGATTCCTGTGATGGTTAATAATTTTTATAAAATATTTCTTAATTTTCTAAGTCATTTTTAGTATTATTAGTAATTTAAATTAGTTTAATTAGTTTAATTAATATAATTAGTAATTAATTAATATTACAGAAAGACAAAAGACATATTTTTAGTTTTTATATTATTTTTTAAGTTATTTTAGAATTTGTAAAAATAAATTTTCATTTTTAGCTTAATTTAATATTATATTAAATCTAGTTTAAGTTAAATATTAATAATAAGTAATTAAATAGTTTTTAACTAATATTAAATAATAAAATAATCAAAAAAATATTTTTCTTTTTTATAAAATTTTCTTTTAATATTAAGTTTGTAAAAAAGTCATTTTCACCCCCTCTAGTTTATTTTTGCTTAATTTGTCCTTTTCCCAGTACGCATTTACGTTTGTTTTAATTTTAATACGTTTTTAGTTTATCTGATTTCCCGTAATTGTTAATAACTGTTATTTATCTCATTTCCATTAGTGTAAATCAATCCAAATCATTATCTGGTTACTTTCCCGATCACTAAATCATTCAAACGTTTCCCAAAACACAATTTCAATCTCGCTGAGACATAACGACCCGGGAATACACTGTGCTTACACCGGATCATAAATTGATCTCTCCTCTCTCAGATTTGACTTGTTGACCACACCTGGTTGACTGGTTAGTTTGGGAGGAGTCAGTAATCAAAATATGTACAAAGATGTTATGCATTCATCTTTGTATCATATGTTTTCATGTAAAAAACTTTACTCATTAGTTTCTTTACGAGCAAAATCATCAAAGTTTTAATTGAGGCGTTGAGCAAATTACAACATTGCCTTAAGATGTTTCGTATATAATGGTTGTAAGGTGAAACTAATTTGATGCACAGGCGAGCGTAGAAACAGAATGGAGTCTCTCTAAGGCCACAATTTAATGTGAAACCAAACTTATACCCACTTTATAGTTTGTCAAAATCAGGTTTACCATACGAACATCATATACAGTCACATCAATCAATCAAAAGTTTATGATTTTTTATAGCTCAAAATAAGATTTCACCATTATTAAGTCTGGTTTATTATTTTTATTATAAAATTACCCTTGTTGTAATAATCATGTCATAACATATAAAACAAACAGTAATTAAATAAATAAATAAATAAACAACTCAAATAATAGACATGCAAAATAAATCAATTTAAAACACACAATTGATTAATACACGATTTTAATAGAGTCTTCCCTAATTTTATAATTAATTAGTTTTAAGTAATCTTTATAGCCATAATATTTACCAAAAACCATATTAATTATAATTAAATCGCGTAATTTAAGCATGAAATCTACAAAATACGTAACCATTACCACAAAATCACCATAATCCATGACAACACATGCATGGTTTGTCATGGATGCCCACATTGCACATATTATAATCATATAATCATGTTTAGGAACGCATAACCAAAACGGCATATCACAAATATCCATTTAAATACACATAAATATTACATGCAACCTAGGGTTTCTACAAGTTTTATAACAAAATTCAAAACCCTAATTTTCTTTTCAAGAAAAAAAAATCAAAGTCGACATTAATAAAAAAATACTAGGGTTTATGAAAAATTTTAAAAACATAAGAACACCAAGCATGTAATAATCATAATGATTCAATTTTATGTGTTTCGGTAATTAATTACAACGTATTAACGGCTCTTGATGCCACTGTTGGAATATGTGAATCATAACAAAGTATATAAACATATAGACACATCAAGCACGCAGCGGAATAGGATCAAATACATGTAATTGAAATTAACCGAATATAAAAGAAATGCGTACCTCTTTTGTGATTTCTAGCAAGAACAAGAAATCAATTGAACAAGAACTTATAAACCCTAATTAGGGTTTAAGATGAATCGACTATGGTTTAGTCGAATGGGCAATCAAACGTTAGCAAAAGTATGCTAACACTTCGTTCTCGAACACACGTACTATTAGCGTTTCAATAAGAAAAGCTAGGTTCTTAATTCACGAGCAATCCAAACACAATGATTAGAAGATCGCGTAGGAACCCTAGAAGGGTGTAGTTTATCAACTAAACTAGAATGGTTTGAGCTTAGGAAATCTAGTATGAACCCTATAAGGGTGTAGTTCGATTTCTAGGCTCAATAAGAGAGAAGAAGAAGAAGAATATGATTGCAAGTGAATCAAGGGCTGAGAGAATGAATACATGAGGGCATGTATCTATACTATTCTTACCCTTGGAGCACAAGACACAAACCCTAGACCCATTAAAGGTGGGTTCGGCCGAGTATGGCCCAAGGAAGGCCCTTGGGAGCCTTCTTGTCCACTTACTTCATTTCTAGCCCTTCTTCTTTCGTCTAACGATCGTTATGTACCGTTAAGTGTTCATTTCGTGAATTTAATAACTATTTGTAACTAATACAATAATTATTAATTAATTGAAACTCATAGGTAAAGTGTGCAATCCCGAAGTCCCGTGTTCGAATCCGGACATACCACATTAATTTCTATCCGTAACTTCTAACAGCTTGTTCATTTGATCCACATCATAACTAATTGCATCAGCCACGACATCAATCGCTTCATCTTGTCCCACAACTCTTTCATACAACCTCTTGGCTAGCCCAATCAGCCTAACTCCTTGAAGTGCATGGTCCAAGCTTCTTATTTGCAGTCGTGCTACATCTTCTTCTTCTAACACACTTACACAACCAAGGCTTTGTCTAGCTTGTTTCTTGTCTTTCTCTCTTTTGTACTTGATCATTAGTGGCTCAAGTTTACCTCTCACGTCGCAAAAAATGGGTCATATTCGGAAAATCATAGCTAATAAACCGTAAGTCGTTAGAAGTCGTGTCACCTATCATTTTTAATAAAAGATAATTAAGTCTATTTTCATTTAATAATACTTTCAGTGGCCGGAGTTGAATGATTAGTAACAGCAGGTCATTTTTCGGTCATATAAATCGCAAAAAGAAAAAATTGGTCAAATTAGAAAGAAGTTTTCACTATGTTTTTTGCTTAAAACTTAAAGTGGCTTATATTTGAGTAATGTATTTTACCTAAAATATTCCTTATTACCCTTTGAACTATCAACTTGGTCTATGAATGACAACTTAAAATTACGTTTAATAAATTTTGAAACTTAAAAACACATTTAATAAATTTCAACTTTTAAAACACACGCTTTATCAATTTTGCCGCAATAAAATCCCGTTGCAATACATCGATACTTGTCTAGTATTTTGAAAGAAAGAAACAAGACTTTGTGGTTGTTTGATACCATCATAACTTCATAAGTACAAATATCTTTTGACTGTTAATTTTTATTCACAGAATTACAACACGTAATACCAAATAACCATTCCTAACAAAAGGTAGAGGAAAATTCAATTGCATACCCTTATTTTGGTGCATACCAAGGGACAAATCCCCACCATTCATCTAGTTTAATCTAATGGTGGGGATTAACCTAAGATTAAATGGGGAAACATAAGTCCATGTTTTTTTTTCCTTTTTTCTTTTTCTTTTTGCCTCTCTTATTATTCTTTTTTTTT
>LBNU01000369.1:53597-75577 GCA_014162995.1 Artemisia annua
CCTAAACCCTAATCCATGCCTTATAAATACATGGCTGGAATCTCCTTATTGACTACGACCAAACAGGTTACTCTAAACCTAACACTTATATGCTATATCGCATAGATTCTAACTTGACCGTCGGAGGTGGATCCCGGGGCTACGGCCTCGGGTCCACTCCTAACGGGTTCTCTTTGTTGACAGGTCTACTCAGGGCTCGAGAAGACGACTAACGGCCTAGGAAGAGTCGTTGAATTAGCCCGCGCCAGATTATGCATCAACATGCTACATCTTCTTCTTCTAACACACTTACACAACCAAGGCTTTGTCTAGCTTGTTTCTTGTCTTTCTCTTTTTTGTATTTGATCATTAGTGGCTCAAGTTTACCTCTCACGTCGCAAAAAATGGGTCATGTTCGGAAAATCATAGCTAATAAACCGTAAGTCGTTAGAAGTCGTATCACCTATCGTTTTTAATAAAAGATAATTAAGTCTATTTTCATTTAATAATACTTTCAGTGGCCGGAGTTGAATGATTAGTAACAACAGGTCATTTTTCGGTTATATAAATCGCAAAAAGAAAAAATTGGTCAAATTAGAAAGAGGTTTTCACTATGTTTTTTGCTTAAAACTTAAAGTGGCTTATATTAATGTATTTTACCTAAAAGAATATTCCTTATTACCCCTTGAACTATCAACTTGGTCTATGAATGACAACTTAAAATTACGTTTAATAAATTTTGAAACTTAAAAACACATTTAATAAATTTCAACTTTTAAAACACACGCTTTATCAATTTTGCCGTAATAAAATCCCGTTGCAATACATCGATACTTGTCTAGTATTTTGAAAGAAAGAAACAAGACTTTCTAGTTGTTTGATACCATCATAACTTCATAAGTACAAATATCTTTTGACTGTTATTTTTATTCACAGAATTACAACACGTCATACCAAATAACCATTCCTAACAAAAGGAATTGATTTGTATACATCTTTTAAAACTTTTTGGGCATAGGTACTACAACCAGTGACACATCGACTTATCAAACAAAACACAAAAGTGCGTGTGACTTTTGTAATTAGTAGAGGTGCTGCAAGTTTTTGTATTAATTATTGGCGTTAGATAAAATTACTGTGCATGAGCACATATCAAATCACGTATATGAATATAATATGAAATTCCATCAAATTATGATGATACGAATCCAATAAGTAACATCACCTAATCCGTTAAAAATTGTTCATGTCCACTTCATACAATCATACCGCACCAATAATATCTAAATTATTTGTCAAAATAGATAAAATAATCATAAAAACTTTAGCATATTTTAAATGCACACAACAAAATAAATAAATTAATCCATGACCGACGGTGTAAATTTTAGGATTGCTTATTCAAGATAAGCAGTTTTATTTTTCAATAGACATTTTTCAATAAGCACTTCTTATTCCACGCTAGAACTAGTGCTTTTACCTTCGTACTACGGCAAAGATTTCATTAAGACACTCTGGCAAGACGTTAATCTAAAATGTTGAAACATATGCAAATTGTATGTTTCTTTAATTAATGATTTAATTTTCTTAGAGCATGTGCAATGGTAACACGAGTTATTCAATAACTCAGCGCCACGTCAGCGCCACGTCAGCTTTAACACAATAACTCAACACTTTAACTCAACACCCACAACAATAACTCACAATAACTCAACCTTAACTCAACAACAATTTACAAAAACACTCCTTCATTTAGGGGGGTAAACTGATTTTTTTTTCTTTTTTCTACAAACATGGCAGCTTAACGTGGCGTTAGCCACTTAACGTGACACGTTAACGTGGAGTTAACGCAAGAACGTGCAACGGGTAACTTCCATTTAACGTGCGTTATTTGCTCTTAACGCAAGGATTGCGTTAGCAGTGCACATGCTCTTATAAATACATCAATCGCTTGCGGGCATCTTTGTGGGCCAGTTTGGTTACCGGTTATTCACCTTTTGCCACCTAACTTGAAGGCATCCAAAGAATATTTCAAAGCTGCTTATCTGCTTCTGCTTATAAGCAGATAAATAAGCAATCCCAAACACCCTCATAAGTCATAATCAGTTCCGTAATACAGTAAATGTGGGACCAATTTTTGTTCCAGTTGTAACCTCAATCATATGTCTATATAAACAGAAAATGAGTTGTTTTAAGTGCAAAACATTAAATCTTTCTAAAATGAAAAGTGTACATGTTCTGGTAATTCCCAATCCAGCACAAGGCCATGTGATCCCTCTTTTGGAGGTAGCACGGTGTTTGACCATCAACGGTCTCAAGGTCACGTTTGTCAACACAGAGGCCGTTCACAAACTGATTATGAGTGCTTGGTCGGAGAAAGATGATCCAAATGATTTAATGCAAATGGTTTCAATTCCAGATGGGATGGGACCATTAGACGACAGGAATGATGTTGGAAAGTTGAATGAAACAATGTCCCGAGTTATGCCTGAAAAATTAGAAGCACTGATAGAAGGTATAGATAAATTAGATGGAGAGAAAATCACCTGCATTATTGCTGATTATTGCATGGGATGGGTCTCAAAAGTTGCACAGAAGATGCGCATTAAACTAGCAACCTTTTGTTCCGGGTCAGCTGCATTTATGGCGTTGATCATGAGCGTTCAGAAGCTATTGGACGATCAAGTTATAGATAACAATGGTAATATAAGATTTTTTATAACATTAGAAAATATACAGCTTTAGCCTTACGAGAATAAAACTATATCTTTCAGGAGTACCTTTGAAGGATCAAATGACACAGTTATCAACAACCATGCCATCCATGAACCCTGCACACTTTGTGTGGGCATGTGTAGGCGACTCAGCCACAAACAAAATTATCTTTAATATCACAATTCTTGAAGGTAAGGAGGCTGCGGAAATGGCAGGTCGCATAATTTGCAACTCAACTATGGAGCTGGAACCTGGGGCGTTCAACCTATTTCCAAGCATATTGCCAATAGGTCCACTTTTGGCAACTAATAGTTTCAAAAAGCAAGTAGGCCACTTCTGGAATGAGGACTCCACTTGCCTAACATGGCTTGATCAACAACCAGTCAGCTCAGTCATCTATGCTGCATTTGGGAGCTTCACTATTTTTAACCAAACCCAGTTTGAAGAGTTGGCGCTAGGACTTGAACTCACCAACAGACCATTCCTATGGGTTACACGGCCTGGTGGAAGTGGCAGTAAAGACCATGTCTACCCAAGTGGATACATGGAAAGAGTAGGCACTCGTGGGAAAATAGTCAGCTGGGCACCGCAACAGGAAGTCCTAAATCATCCCTCAGTCGCTTGCTTCATGAGTCATTGTGGCTGGAACTCTACAATGGAAGGTGTCAGCAACGGCGTTCCTTTCTTGTGCTGGCCATACTTTGCTGATCAGTTTTTTAACTCAACTTACGTATGTGATATCTGGAAAACCGGTATGGGGTTGAACAAAGATGATACTGGCATTGTCACGCGAGTAGAAATCATGAGTAAAGTGGAGCAACTGCTCAACAACAACATAGTTAAACAAAGTGCATTGAATTTGCAAGAAAAAGTGGTGAACAGTGTGCGAGAAGGAAATTCCTCAAACGAAAACCTCCACAAATTCATTAACTGGATAAAGGAGTGGAATGACAATGCACCTGAAAATGATAATCTAAAATCTTATAGTTAAGATGTGGTACAATATATATGATCATTAAAATTACCAGTTGTGATGGAAACCTTCCACGTTGTTTGTACTTGTCACTTGTGTCATTACTGCAAATTTTCATAAGTGAACTGTAACATCATGTATCTTTCTATTAAATCAAAGGATAAATAATAATAAGTTAATTTTAACATAAAAAAGATGATGTAATTGATGATTTGTCTGATAAAAGAAAATAAGGGGTGATGGTTTGTTACTCACCCTTACAGCAGGGCAGCAGTCCAGATAGTTGTCTTAGAACAAAGCTGACCCGCTACAAAATGAAGTACTAATACAAGAAAGCATAAAAACAAGAACAAGACCATAATAAATGAAGTACTGATACAATACAAACAGAGTAAGACAGCTATATGAAGCTAAGAGTAAGGTAATAGTACAAACTTAATCAGTAGCCATAAAAAAAACACTAGATAAAAGTCATAAAACTAAGAATATGATACAAACAGAGTTGTGCTATATTACGAATCTAAAACGCGTTAGGCAGGACAAACATAAGGTTCAAGACCTTAGCTAGGAAAGTGTCACTAGAAATTATTATTAACGGATAAGAAGGATAAAGATGGGAAAGCCACACGCTCTTCTTGTACCTTATCCAGCACAAGGTCATGTACATCCAATGATGGAGATTATGCAACGGTTACTCAACCATGGTGTCAGATTGATATTTGTTATGACAGATTTCACTCACAACTTGGTTACTAATGCATTAGTGCGGATGAAAACTTTAATGAATTGGAATGTCTTGTTTCACTCCCGGATGGTGTGGCATATGCAGAATACAGGAACGATTTGGGTAAGCTATCAGATGCAATCTTGGAAGTCATGCCTGCGAAGCTTGAAGAGCTCCTTAGAAAAATTAATGGAAATGGTGGTGATAAGGTTACATGCATTGTTGCTGATTATTGTATGGGTTGGGCCTTTGGAGTCACAGAGAAGATTAAGATAAAAAGAGCAGCCTTCTGGCCGGAAGCTGCTGCAGTCTTGGCTTCAATCTTCAGCATCCCAAAGTTGCTTAAAGATGGAATTATAAACAATAAGGGTACGGTGAGATTTACTTGGTCAATATACTGCATGTCAAGATATCACATCAGAGAGTCATCCTAAATTAAAACTATTAATATTAACTCAAGAAAGTAAGAAATGATCTAACTTTCATTTCTTATCAGTAAAGGTGGCAAGATGGTTCGGGCGAGCTAGTTGGCTAATTGGTCAAACTGGGATTGTGTTAAAACAGGCCATCTTTTAGTACAGGTGAAGCTGGTCGGGCGGGTCAGTTTGAGGGCTAAGGCAAACATATTTTTCCATTTTGAAAAACATATAAATAATCTGTTAAACTAAACTGTTTATTATGATTACAATACTAATCTAAACATTTAGAAAAACATGGACTTTGGGCGAGTTACAACCGATCAGCCTAGTTGACCTGTTCCTCGTTCAACTAAATTTTTTGATTTGGCACAATTGACCCATATATGATAAAACTCAACCTATGTTGACCCATTTATAGGTAAGTTATGCAAAATTGTGCTGTCTACTAATCAGTGGAAATGAAAATTTACTGTCCTATTTTGTTATTTTTTTGCATTTAAAAAGATGCTCTTTTTTGTTAAACCTTTACTTGCAGGGACGCCCATAAAGAAGCAGCTAGTTCAGCGATCACCGACCATGCCTGCCATAAACCCTAACCACTTTTCATGGGTCTGCATAGGCGACTTGAATACACAAAACGCTCTTTTTGATTTGATTGTAAAAGCCAATGAGTTTGTGAAACTAGCAGACTGCATAATTTGCAATTCAGCTTATGAGCTAGAGACTGCAACATTTACTTCATTTCCAGAAGTCTTGCCAATAGGCCCCATGCTGGCAGGTAACAGATTATCCAGGAAATCTAGCCATTTTTGAAAGAAGACACGAAATGCCTCACATGGCTTGACCAACAGCCAGCTCGCTCAGTCATTGATGTTGCGTTTGGCAGCTTCACACTTTTAGACGCTAGCCAATTTCACGAACTGGCACTAAGACTTGAACTGACCAATAGACCATTTCTGTGGGTCGTGCATCCTGACATGACTGGAGAGATAATCCTTCTGTGGCTTGCTTCTTGAACCACTGTCGCTGGAACTCAGTGTTGGAAGGCACCAGCAGTGGCATACCATCCATGTGCTGGCCTTATTTTTCAGATCAGTTTATTAACCAGGGATACATTTCTGATGTTTGGAACACTAGAATGGAGTTCAACAAAGATGAAAGTGGTATCATTTCAAGAGAAGAAATTAAGAATAAAGTTGTACAGATTTTAGAAAACATGAATGTAAGGCTAGGACTATTGATCTTAAAGAAAAGGTTAAAGTTGCTATCAGCAGAGATGGCCGCTCTGATAAGAATCTCAGTAACTTTATTAAATGGATACATTATAGTGATACTTTGCCTGAGGATCACTCTGATAATACTTGGATGAGTTAATCCGGCACAAGCATGTGTACAATTAATGTAACCAACGTGTTGAATAAGTTACTGAATAATCTTCTCAATTAATTTATCATTCCAGATTTTATAAAGGGGCGAAAAGTAGGAACATGTAACATACATCAAATGTCACACATTGACAATAAGTCTAAAATACAATGCTTCAAGGGTGGGATTGGTTTGTGACGGTCATATTGGGACAACAAAAGTTATTATTAAAGTTAAGTTAGCAGATAAGGTATGAGATTGGAGAATGCAACTCGGCCGACTATTTGAGATACAGGATACTAATTTTCATTATTTGAATATTTAGACAAATAATGAGACTGCTTCAAAATTTATGAGGTCTGATAAGAATAGATAAATTCACAACTTTCAGAAACTTATTACATGCATCTATAATTTTGTATGATCATCACTATATGGTTAATAAAGCTTGCACGACAGAATGATCGCCCAACAGTGATCTCTTTAGACTACCAGAAGCCCATACTCTTCTTGATCGCAAGTTTATTAGCCTACATTTAGTTTTCAGCGACATAAGAGAGTCTGTTTACAGAAGTTTGAAACAATGATAGCTAGAAAATCTACGATTTGCATATAATAGAAAGATCTGCAAGTTTGGCCCACGATATTTGAAAATAGTTGCTCCAGAGAAGGTGCCATTTGGGAGTCCCATCGTCATTTCTCCTCATATATTCTTGATAGGCTATACGAATAGAACCCGTAAAATGGTCAAAAGATGCCAGATATTGAATTTGGATTCTTGCAGATGTATCCATCGACGATGCATATTTAAAACAAATAAAAACTGCAGATGTTGAGCTGGAAAACAAATTTGGATTTAGTTACATACAAGGTATAGAGAGATTGAGAAACAAAAAAAGCCGACATCAGGGATCCATATGGCCCTTGTTAGCTTTAGTACTTCCAAAATGGTGATAGAGATCACAAAGTTAGACAAGAATTGACAATGCCAATGAAACTGAAGCCTGCAGGCCCAATGTTACACAAAGTAATATATTATGGTCTAACATATAATAAGAACACATAAAAACCACAAGCACCAAGTGTAGAAAGCACTGACTAAAATCTTCAAAAATGGAAAATCAAAAGAAAAACACGGAAAATACTCATGTGCTAATTATACCTTACATAGCTCAAGGCCACGTGATTCCGTTATTGGAACTCGCTCAATGCTTAATCAAACATGGAGTTAAGGTCACATTCGTGAACACGGATGTAAATCACAATATCATCATGAAGACATGGTTGGAGAAGGACAGTTTTGGCCCTCTGATGAACATGGTTTCAATCCCGGACGGGATGGAAGCATCGGAGGACAGGAACAACTTTATTATAGCAATGGAAGCCATTAACCAAGTCATGCCTGGAAAACTGGAAGAGCTCATAAAAATGATTAACAAAACAGATGGCGATAAAATCAGCTGTGTTATTGCAGATGTGGGAATGCCATGGGCCACAAGAGTTGCTGAAAAGTTAAGAATTCGACGAGCTACCTTCTGGTCTGCTCCGGCTGCAACATTAGCCACACTCTTGAGCATTCAGAAGCTGATTGATGATGGAATTATGGACAATGAAGGTAAGACAAATGAAAATAGTCTTAATTATAGGTAACATTTTTAACTCAAATATATGAAAAACTGAAAACGGGTCAATTCAAATTGTGTATTATTGATAACCGGTCTTATTTGGTTAGAATCAAATAACCATACCTTTTAATTATACAGCTTTTGTAATCATTTGTTTTTCGCTTACCCGTTTTTGACACACATGAAGTCCTCGTTTTGACCTGAACCTATTTTGACCAATTACCAGATCCACCCTTACTCAACTATGATTCAGCGTTTTTAGCTTAGCTGCATGAAACTTTCTTCTTTCAGGAGTTCCCTTAGAGAATATATTCCACTTGTCAC
Organism: Artemisia annua; assembly: GCA_014162995.1. NCBI lineage: Eukaryota > Viridiplantae > Streptophyta > Magnoliopsida > Asterales > Asteraceae > Artemisia > Artemisia annua. The sequence goes on from LBNU01000369.1 coordinate 61,722, forward strand.
CAAATATGCCACCCATGAGCACTGCAGAGTTTGGATGGGCCTGTATGGGCACCTTGGAGACAACAAAAATCCTTTTTAAATATGCAGTTGAAGCTGTGGAAGCTGAGAAAACAGCAGAGTGGAAACTTTGCAACTCAACTCACGAGCTAGAGGCTCCAACATTTAACATGTTTCCTAACCTATTGCCAATAGGCCCTCTACTGGCAAGCAATCGCCTCTCAAAGCAAGCAGGCCACTTCTGGCAACAAGACTCCACTTGCTTAGCATGGCTTGATCAGCAGCCAATGTCCTCAGTAATCTATGTGGCATTCGGAAGCTTCACGATATTTAACCAAACTCAGTTTCAAGAACTGGCACTTGGTCTCGAACTTACAAACAGGCCATTTTTGTGGGTCGTGAGGACAGGCTTAACCAAAGAGACATCTGATACTTACCCAGATGGATATATGGACAGAATAGGTACTCGTGGAAAAATAGTGGGCTGGGCACCTCAGCAGGAGGTATTAGCTCACCCTTCAATTGCGTGTTTCTTGAGCCATTGTGGTTGGAACTCTACTTTGGAAGGGGTGAGCAACGCGGTCCCTTTCCTTTCTTGGCCTTACTTTGCTGATCAATTGCTTAACAAGACATACATTTGCGATATATGGATGAACGGACTTGGATTTCGAAAAGACGAAAATGGTATAATCAGGAGTGAAGAGATCAAAGATAAAGTTGACAAGCTGCTCAACAATAAAGAATTCAAAACAAGAGCACTGAATCTCAAGGAAAAGGTGATGAGTAGTATCAGGGAAGGCGGATGCTCGCATGAGAACTTTAAACACTTCATTGAATGGATAAAAGAGACAGATTACAATGGCAAGAACCATACCACACAAAAGTGACAGAGAAAAGGTTGGTCTAAAGGAACTTGTTACAGTAATTGTAAGATAAAAGGTTTACGTTGTATTTTTTTAGCACCATGATAATATTCATAAAATGTTTTAGGTGTCGATTCATGATTCATACAATAATTAAGTCAGTTATGTTAATCTTTAACATATAAATTTCCATCTGTCATCAAAAGATACTACCTTGCAAACATTCCTTACCCAAAACCAGTAAATTTTTGACGATTTTTGGGATAGATTATTTAGGTATTCTAAGCCATTTTTTGCAGAACAAAATGAGCAATCTAAATCTAGATAGATTAGCCTAGTTTTTGCCACAGGAAGATCATACCGTCATGTTAATAAGAGAAATATGTTCCAAAAGGTAACATGTTACTTTTTATCAACTGAACATTATAAATGAGCTAGCCATAAAATGTAGATTTATTGGATGATGGTTACCTTCTACGCTACGAAGGTTATATACAGATAATACACAATCATTGATGTCAAGCAACATGTAAATCAATTAAGCGAATAATGGCGGGAACAAAAATCAAACTTTAAGGGTGTGTTTGGTTTCTTACTTGTAATTGGTGTCCGTAAAGGTTTGTCAAACTACCATTTTCATTACTTTTTGAGTTTTTGTTTGGTTGGGTAATTTTTATAAAGGGTATTGCTATTAAATACTCCTACCATAGTGTACATAAACAAATTTTCTGCAAAGTATGATAAGTATAATAAATGTAAATTCTAACGAACTGTTAATTGTACCCATGTATNAGTGGCATGCCCACTCTAAAGGCACGAAATAAGAAATCGTGCACCAGCGTCACATACGCTCTAAAGATGTGAATTTCCATCACGCAAAGTGGCAAATATACCCGAAGATGTGAAACTCTATCGGGAAAATTCAACGGCAAAACCGTTCCAATGACACTAATCCCGCCATTAAAGGGATAAGAAAAGCTATAAATAGCTCATGTACGTACATAAAAAAGTGCCAAATATCTCGTAGCGACATCATCCCATTATTAAAGGGATAACAAGCTATAAGTGCTAAAGCACATGTTTTCACACATAGCAAAGCTGATGTGAACATCATCCCGCGAAAAAACAAGGGGATGGAGACTATAAACAAATGCACAAAGCTTGATATATAGCTAAGAAACAAGGTGCAAATAAGAATGTCATCCGTCAAAAAAGGAATATAAACCTGTAACAAGCTTACTTAAAAAGCTTAATACGTAGTGTCAACAATGTTCGAATCAAGACATCGTCACACCGATAAAACCATTAGAAAGAAGAAATAAACTGCGAACACGCACATCTCAATATATAACGGAAAGAATGCTCAAATCAATATATTCTCCCATCGTTAAAGCCATGAATAGGCTACAAATTGCGAACATGCATAACTTAGTACATAATATCAACAATGTCGAAATCAAAGACATTGTCTCATCATTAATTAAAGTCATACAAAGGCAATAAGATATATACAAATCTCTATAGACAATGCCCGAATAAAGACATTGTCATTCCATTAAAACCGAAGAAAAGCAACTAGTTGGTTTTACCAATTTTACATGGTGCAAAATTTTAAAATAACTGTGTGAATGTGCATATATGATTGATCTCATATTTTATGGACATTACCTTAGTCACACAGGGTGTAACCAAATAAATTTAAAAGATCTTTGTTTGTTGTTATCATGGCATAGTCTCTCAGCATGTTAGTTTTTTGGTAATTGATAAAGACTACTATTTAGGCTTTAAGACATGGGTAATAAATAATGATCGCAACAGTTACGTATTTATTGAGTTCGAAAACGTCTCACATTATAGCACACTTGAGGTTCTGTTTATTTTCATTGGTTAAATGGTTTTTCTCTTGATTCCTTTTTATGGATCGCCTACTTCTAAATTCTAGAAAGCTTACTTACAATAGTTCTCTCTCGTCTCTTAAACCGTCTTGCCTCCGTCGCTTAATCGGCTAAAATTCCATCATGTTCGATACTTCAACTTATGTTTTAATTTCTCAAATGCCACACTTATTGGGTCAAAACACAAACTACACATTATTACTTTTGTGACTTTAGTGTCATGTAGATCTATGTAATCATGATCCATAACACGTGTTTGCGAAACTTTATCTAACGAGTTCATGAGCTCATAGTAGTATTACTTGCAGAATATTCAAATGGGTACTAGTTAAATTGCTCTCAATTATTACTAAAGTCAATGCATGGTACATATAATTCGCCAACATTGACTTGGGGGCTTGATGGTGTGACCCCTGTTTTACTACTTATAGAGATAAAAGATTGATACTTGCAGCAAACACACATGAATACATGACCCAATATACTGAAGTGGAATCACATTACAACACATTCATGACTCAACAGATGCATGAAACTATCTGATGGACATTTTGTATATGAGAGATATATGTACAACTATGTATAACTTACTCATGAAGTAAAATACCAATTGCCAAAGATAAGCACATGAATGAGTCCTACTTGCTGACATCATGATTAGTACTCCATATTCTACTTAGTTCATACGTTGAACTGAATACACATACAATGAACTAGAAGGTTGGATGTATGCTATCACTTCATATCTTTTTGGAATCTTATCTTGACACAAATATGTTGGGAAGGTATGCATACATCAGTAGTAACATACTACGTTACTACTACATCTACAAGCAACTTGTAAAATATGAGATACAAGTGGGTGTCTACTTGCACAAAACTTACTGATTAAGTATCAACTTGGCACATGTTAAACTTCACATACTATCCTATAAAAGGGTATGCTTAGATGGTTATAAGGACACCAATTCCTCTCTACTTTCTCATCTATAGCTTAACACTCTTATAGGAGTGTCTAAGTATTCTTAGGCAAACATAGCAATATGATCAATACTGACTTGATCGTCGGAGGGGGTTCCCCGGGGCTCAGCCCGGGGACCTCTCTAACGATTTTTCTTTGTCTTTTCAGCACTGTTACCGAAGACCCGAAGTCAAGGTCAAAGCGAGTCAGACGGCCAAGTCATCACCTTGACGACCATGCGGATTTTGGTAGCATCATAGCTCAAGGTCACGTGATTCCTTTATTGGAACTCGCTCAGTGTTTAATCAAACATGGAGTGAAGGTTACGTTCGTGAACACAGATGTGAATCACAATATCATTATGAAGACGTGGTTGGAGAAGGACAGTTTTGGCCCTCTGATGAACATGGTTTCAATCCCAGACGGGATGGAAGCATCGGAGGACAGGAACAACTTTATCATAGCAGTGGAAGCACTTAACCGAGTCATGCCTGGCAAACTAGAAGAGCTGATAGAAATGATTAACAAAACAGATGGTGATAAAATCAGCTGTGTTATTGCAGATGTGGCAATGCCATGGGCCACAAGAGTTGCTGAAAAGTTAAGAATTCGGCGAGTTACCTTCTGCTCTGCTCCGGCTGCAACATTAGCCTCACTCTTGAGCATTCAGAAGCTGATTGATGATGGAATCATGGACAATGATGGTAAGACAGACAAACAAATTAAAGTATTATATAGAAACGGGTCAGTTCAAGTTAAGCATTATTGATGACAGGTCATAATGGGTTTAAGTCAAATAATTCTATTTTAAATAATAGAATTTTTTTTTTTAGAAAGTCAACATATATTGAGATCCCCGAAACCAACCAAAAATACAAAACAAGGCATCCCACCTCGATTAAACAAGATACTTAAACGAGAATGGGACCCTGAGAAAAAAAGAACATGACATACAAAAGAACTGAAATCCTAACTTAAACATATAAACTGACACGAAGTAGGTTACAAACTAAATACCAAATGATTTTGAAATGCTGATATGATGACCACAAAAATAGCAATAGGAAAGTATCCAAAGCCCCTGCAACCATGATGTCAACCTGGGACCACCAATGCCAATCACACTTATCTTAACATAGGACACTAACCATAAAGTGATCCATGTCCAGCCAAAAATGACTAGTTGACAGAACAAGATATATGGAAAGTGTCCCATGATATCCAAATGAAAAGTCACTCACACGATCATGATAACTAGATGAATAATGTCAAACAAGAGCACAACAAAGGACAAAAGAGCATCTTCATGTGGACGAATAACCAAATGAAAGAGCCTTCTGAACCCACTGTAACCCAAGTCCAAACAGAACCTTAAAATTGCAGAACTCAAAATCTCAAATTACCCATTATGACCAACTGAACCATTGTAGCTGCTGAATCTCAAAACATTAACTATTCGAAAGTACCCGAAATGTAGAATTAGCTTTATGTGTATCTGCTGTTACTGTATATTCATGTTCCGAGGGTCTCGAAGCCATTGTTGCCAATCTATCCCATAATATTTCTTTGATCTTCGTACAATCCATTCGAAGCTTTTTAGTTGAATGTCTTGTAGAATCTTATTAACACTTGAAACTTTATTACCAAACACGCGAGCGTTTCTCTCCTTCCAAATGAAGTAACCCGAAGCCCAAATCACCGCTTGCCAAATAAGTGATAGAGGGCGAGGGACATTAACGTTTCCACTATGAGAAAAAATTTCATCAATAGTAAAAGCGCTAACGAACTCCGCCTTCCACCAATTAAAAATTTTGTTCCACACGCTCATTGCTAAATCACAAGTGACTAAACAATGAGCACATGTTTCCACACAATCATTACATGACGCGCAAAGAACGGAATCCAAATCAATGCCTCTACGATCAAGTTCCACGCGGACCGGGAGTCTACCTTTGCGTGCTCTCCAAACGAAAATGTTGACCTTCTTGGGAACCAACTTGTTCCAAAGCGTTTCTTGACTCCCACTTTCCCCATGAAGAATCTTCACCTCTATCAATCTTGTTAACGTTTTGACTTTGAAACCACCTTCTTCATCGAGCGACCACCTCCAACTATCCCTACAAGTATTAGAAACAACAACATTTTGCAATACCTCAAGTAAGTCATCAAATTCCTTACACACCCTACCACTAATGTTTCTACTCCAATCCCACACCCAACGCCACCCATTATTTTCCCACGTTCCTTTGTTCATTACGCTACCCTCTTTACTTCTATCTAAATGAAATAATCTAGGAAATCTATCACAAAGTCTCCTATTGTCAACCCATCTATCCACCCAAAAGCTAATATCCCTCCCATCGCCAAGCACCCCCATGTACGACGAAGTGAAGTCAACCCCCACCCTATCGATCTCCCCACCAATCTTCACGATATCGCTCCACACACCCCTCCCCCCTTTGTTCCCTCCCCTACCCCCTAGAATACCCCCCCCCCCCAAGCCCCCACAAGCCCCATGAATGCTCTTAATAACCTTTACCCATAACCCCCCACTCTCCGTCCTAAATCTCCACCACCATTTACCCAACAACGCCAAGTTTTTAGCCCTAAGAGATCCCACATTTAGCCCCCCATCCCCAAGAGAAGAAAGAATTGAATTCCATTTGACCCAAGAAAGTTTTTTACCCTCCCCAATCCCACCCCAAAAGAAATTTTTTCTAATGCTCTCAAGATTTTTTAAGACACTCGTAGGCACACGGAACATCGAGAAGTAATACAAAGGCAAGCTACCAAGAACTGATTTTACCAGTGTTAGACGACCCCCAAACGACATCGTTTTCGCTTTCCAATCCGTCAACCGACTTTTGAATTTGTCAACCACGGGTTTCCAAGCATTTACCCTACTCATGTTTTCACCTATAGGAAGTCCCAAGTATGTGAATGGGACATCACCGACCACGCAACCCATCCAATTAGCCATATCCCCCACTTCATCGTCACTAACCCCCAAACCGTATAATTTACTTTTATCATAGTTCACCCGAAGCCCTGAAACTTCTTCAAAGCATCTAAGAATGCACATAAGAGATCTAGCATTCTCCACATTCCATTCCCCAAAAAAGATAGTATCATCCGCATATTGAAGATGCGAAACCGTGATATGATCCGACCCAACCCTGACCCCCTTAAAAATACCCTTTTCTACCGCTTCGTTCATGATGGCGTTTAACCCTTCAGCCGCTAATATAAAAAGAAAAGGAGCAAGAGGATCTCCCTGCCTAACGCCTCTTTCGACTCCGAATTCCTCCAACGGAGAGCCGTTGACGAGAATGGACATTGACGATGATTTGAGACAAGTTTCCACCCATTTACACCATTTATCCCCGAATCCCATCTTATTCATGATGTTCAACAAGAAACTCCAATTAATACTATCATAAGCCTTCTCGAAATCCACTTTGAAAATAAGACTTTTTTCCTTTGATTGCTTCAAGTATGTCATTGTCTCATTTGCAATGATGACCCCGTCGAGAATATATCTACCTTTTATAAATGCATTTTGAACCTCTCCAACCACTTCCCCCACCACACGTTTTACCCTTTCCGCCAAAATCTTAGTAATGATTTTATAATAACAACCGATAAGGCTAATGGGCCGATAATCACCCAGCCCGATAGGATCTTTCACTTTAGGGATTATCGTGATAAAAGAAGCATTGCAGCCCCTTGATATTTCCATACATTCCCAGAACCACATGATCGCCCCAATCAAATCCGACTTGATGATATCCCAAACTTTCCTGATGAATTTAAAATTGAACCCGTCAGGGCCCGGAGCTTTGTCCCCGCCGCAACCACGGACCGCTTCCCATATTTCTTTTTCATCAAATGCTCTTTCAAGACTTCGTGCATCCTCTGTTGATATTTTTACAACCCTGTTAGAGCAAAATCTCGATCTTATCCTCGTTCCATCGGAAAACAAGGTTTTGTAATGTCTAGCCATCTCAGTTTTGATTGTCATAGGATCTTCGCACCATATTCCGTTTACCATGAGCCCTCTTATGTTGCACTTATTGTTCCTACGTTTCACGTACGAATGAAAGAATTTTGTGTTTTCATCACCCTCTGCATCCCACTTGACTCTAGTTTTCTGACGAAGCATACTTACGTATTCCCTTTCTTTACCCTCCCATTGTTTCCTCGTTTCCAACCATACACTTCTTTCATTTTCACTTAATGTCCTCCTCTCCGCTTCTAGCTCCCACTTCATAGCTTCGTTTTTAAGTTCCTCTATTTTCTTTATGTGCCCCCCAAACCTTCCTTTGCTCCATGTTCTAAGAACCGCCTTCACGTTCTTCAATTTATCCCTAAATCTACAATCCGGTCGAAAACTTCTTACATCTTTCTTCCACGCCTCCTCAACGATGTTTTTGAAATCCAATTCCTCCAACCAAATATTAAACACTCGAAAAGGTTTTGGACCGAAATCCAACTCAACGTCCTTAAGAACGATCGGGCAATGATCTGACAGTTTGCGGTCCAGGGCCACAACCGATAAATTCCTCCACAAATTGTTGAAACCATCATTTAAGATAAATCTATCAAGTTTACTAAATTTCAACCCATCATCACTTATTCTTGTGAATTTCCTTCCCCCCATTGGAATTTCTACCAACCTGGTATTATTTATGAAATCTTTAAACTCACTTGCCTCCTTCAAATTTACTTGAGAATTGAGTCTCTCATCGCCACATCTTACCACATTTAGATCCCCAAAAATGCACCATGCTCCTCGCCATGTATTCATCATCCCCGATAGTCTATCCCACAAAGAAGCTTTTTGACGAGTCACATGTGGTCCGTAAATACATACCAAGAAAATATCCTCTACTTTCCCTTTCCATGAGCCCCTCACCGCAATAAACCTCTCATCTCCTATAGCTTCTTTACACGTGAATACCCTTGTGTCCCAAATAAGTAAAATACCCCCTGAGTTCCCGTTTGCCGGTAATTGAGCGTATCCATATCCTTCCCCCCCCCCCACATATACCTACAACCCATTCATTATCAACCACACCACATTTTGTTTCTTGTATGCCGATAACATCCGGTTTTTCTTGACTAATAATATTTTTGATCCACCCTATCTTCCCACAATCCCCCATACCCCTAATATTTAAAGATACAATCTTCATAAGGAAACAAATTAAACGAAATAACAAATGACACATACCCTGGAAGCTTACTGGGTCTGTGACCCAACAAGCCTATCACCACCCTATATAACAGTTGTTCTGTTGTTTCATTTGTCGCAGAGATGGATCTATTTGCCTTCGCTGCACTNATAAGCTTGGTGGGCTACTCCTTCTATCACCAATTGGTTTTAGTATGGAACCTCAGTTGGGCTTATATGATGGACTTGGTGAGATGCTGGGCCGTTGGAATCTCTACATGATCAATACTGACTTGATCGTCGGAGGGGGTTCCCCGGGGCTCAGCCCGGGGACCTCTCTAACGATTTTTCTTTGTCTTTTCAGCACTGTTACCGAAGACCCGAAGTCAAGGTCAAAGCGAGTCAGACGGCCAAGTCATCACCTTGACGACCATGCGGATTTTGGTAGCATCATTTGGCGCCATCCGTGGGACCCGACAAAAAATAGCTACGTATTCTCTTTGTATATCAGTAGCGACCTGTTACCCATTTTCGTCTTGATATCTTCTAACTGAGGCAAGTAGACAGCTCAAAGGTAAAAAAAGGTCCTTGAAATCCATTCGAATAATACGAAAAACTATAAGGTATGGTAAATTGGTAATATAATATATTTCAACCTTATTTGATCAATTCTTATTAGATTATGACTGCATATCCTCTGTTAAACACTTCTTTAAAGAGTGTTTGGCACAACAATAAAAGTCAAGAACATTTAAATTATAATAGGATCCAAATGAGATAGAAGTTCCACTGGTATCCTATCTTAGAAACCAACTAGGAGCATGTATTCCTATCATGCTAATACATTGGAATCCCAACTTAAAATCAATTCCCAATAAAGTTTTACCACAATGATTTTCTACAGAAAGGTTATAAAGGATGGGTTATAGTGAAATAATTTTGTTAGGATGCCTTATTGGGTACCCAGAAAATGTGTTGTGACTTGATCCACTAGATATGGAAAATATAGTCACCTGATCTTATCCTTGTTAAAATTAGTTTTGGATCTTAGATATACTGAAAAAACTTATAGCAGTACCCATAATACCATAACCCACCAGTTGTGGTCACTGGTTTAAGCTTTATGCAATACATCTGCAAAAGTAAGCCAACAGAGTAATGATTATGCCAAGTGATTATATGGCATTTCTTGTGATTATGAATGAACCTGCTCTTTGTTGAGCTCAATCCACCCTTTGACTCTGTGAGGATCCATGGGGGAATCATGGTTTGGGTCATTTTTTACAAAGACGATGCACCCAGGACGAACAACATGAGAACTACCGGCATCTCATACAATGCCTTGGAGAAGCAAAAGTACATTGCAACAAATTAAGATAGCCATCTGGATATCCATTTCTGTTATCCGCTAAGGTGCAAGAAGTCGCGTTTCTCAATCGACGACATACCTTATTTGAGGTGGCTAGTTCGAGGAACATTGGTGAAAGCTCGTACGACATCAGTAAATGTCCAACTATTTTTCCAATGAACAAGATGTGGTCGAGACTCAGGTCAATCAGCGCTAAGGCACGGCCAAACTTGGAATATGGCACACATACTCAGACAACCTGACAGGGCCTACAAAAAAAAGGTTACACATGACACAACCCGTTCATTTCAATCTCGAAGAAACAACAAGAACAATTGAGTAGATCGAACTCAAAACCTCTCTTTGTGAGATATTTATGAGCCTAACCCGCTTAAAAGGTGGAGGTAATCATTTTAGCTTGGTGACGATCCAATATTCGTGGAGTCTAGCCTGCCACAGAGCCAAGTCCTGTTAAGTTAGACACATGACACACCCATTCAGTTCGGTCATGAAGGAACAATAAGCAGGCAGAAGTCAAGACCTCAGCGTTAATAAGGTACACATGAGGTAAGTATGTATCAGTTAGATCCTGGTAATCTCTGAAATGTCTTAATTAAAGAACTTTAAATTTAGATAACTGGGCAATCCTAGTCTCTTTGAAATAAGGAAGAAAAGGTTAGCCCATACTTACCCATTCATGAATCATTTCAAAGAATTACAGTACAAGCCTCTTGAACTATAATTCAGTTGGCTTTTGAAAATAATTCATTTATTGATGAGTACCATACACTTGGTACATCAAAAATCAACAATCATAAGAATGTACAGTTGGTACATAAAATTTAACAATCATAGCAGTGTTCTGTTATATCACTAGGCATTCTTTAATAACTCTATAAAATATGAAGGTAAATGAGCATATATTTTCTAATAATGAGTTTGACTTGTCTCTATGATGGGGTATCATATAAGCTAGGTTACGGTGCCATTAGCGGAGGTTTGCAATCACTATTGAGCAGTTGAACCACCGGGTGCCCTTTCAAGCAGTTCAAGTCCCATGCTTTGAAGCTCAACCCAATAATACCGTCACCCTTTCAAGAAATCCTAGTTAGGGGGAGGTAAATAAATGGCCACTATTGTCATTATAAACACCAACTTGAAGTTCGATGAATCATGATATATCTATGCTATAAGGAGCGGAGTAGGTCAGGTAAGTATGTAGGCCATATGAACTACGAGTAATTAAAACTGCACAACCGGTACGATCAACTACCCTATTTGGGCTGTTGAAATGGCAACTATCCTCACTGTTAAAATCCATACAAAGATTGAATCTAATTTATCAAAACATTAGAAATCAAAAGGATTTATTCGATTCAACCCAACCAACCACCCCTTATGTTGAATCATTATCTGTTTACAATACAGGAAGAGGAAAGAAAGTTTACAAAAAGAAATACAACTAAAACTATATGATGATAACTGTGTGAAGAGAATACACAGTCAACCTGAAATCTTATTTCATGATTAAGAGAGAATGAGACTATATAAAGCCCTTGACTTGAAACTTTGATACCCTTTGGTCCATCTTCAAACCATTTAACTATCAACAATAAATCATTCATCCGTTGAACTTCTGTATTAAACCTGCAAGACAAAAATACAAAGAAAGAAATAATGCAATTATTACATGTATAACCCTAGTATATCTTTCACATTCCCTTAAGCTTAGGCTTATAAAAAATCCCTCAGATTCACATATCACATAATTTTCTGTGATCAATCACACTCAAGCCTTTTGTTGAAAATATCAGTCCACATTATTCTCAGACTTAACTTAACAGTTTTGATAACACATCAGAGATCTTTTCTCTGGATAAAGAAAGAACAATCAATTCTCAAAATTTTGATCTTCATGAAACTTGGATTAGCAGCTATCGTGCGAGCACTTGCTTATTATGGCACAAAACATTTCAAACAGGGAAAATTAACTTTCAGCTCAAGATCTTGCAGATCTTCTAATATCTCAGCCATAATTTCACAAGTGACGTGTGGACACAGGCTCTAAATTCTGCTTTCAGCAGAAGATCTGCCCAAACAGACTGTTTTTTACTTTTCAGGAAAAGATTGTCAACCAGAAAAGTCATCCAGTAATAGACTTTCTATTAATTGCACTGCTCTAGCCCAGTCTTGAATCAACAAAAACTTTCATGTTACAAGTATCACTCCTTTTAATGGATATTCCTTCTACTGGTGTTCTTAAGATATATTACAACTCTAAAAGCAAGTTTTAAGTGATATTCTTTGACTGATCATGACTATGACTTAAAGAGTTGTACTGGCATAAGACAGAATCTGGGCTATTTAAAGTCAAGTAAGAAAGTTTACGCGCACAAGCTTTTTATAGTTATATAACACCAAGTAAAGGGCTCATCTCTTAAGGACACAATCTTGGTGTTATTTTCTCAGAAACATCACAGATTCACATTGTGTTTTACTTGGTTTACAGCTAAAATACCAAACTTGAAGCAACTCAAGACAATATTTCTTCTTTGTAAGTACGAGATAACAGTGTACATCTTCTAACACTTCAATGCTAAAAAATATTCAACTTTCCAATCTTAATAAGCAATACACTTAGTTCTTAAAAAATCTTTACTTTTCAATCTCAGACACATTATTGACCAGGAAGTAACCAATTCATCAATTAAACTCAGCGAGAACAAGAAAAATCTGTATCAGTTTTGGTAAACAAAGAAAAAACATCACTTTTATTTGAACAAAACCATTTCTTAAGTACACGAAACAAAGTTTCTGCATTCCAATTTCTAGGAGCTGGTGTAAACCATACAAAGACTGGTTTCAATTGCAAACCCTTTTATCAATTTTATCAAAATATCCTTCTGGGGGTAATTTTTTTTGCAATGTAACTCATCAATTCACCATACAGAAGAAAGCTTTTTGAATTACGAAGTTGGAGGAAAAGGCCAAGTTTTGATACGAGCAAGGTACTTATAGAATCTCACGTGTTGCCAACAATCTTTAAAGAACGTGTTGTGGTAAAACTTTTGAGAAAACAGCGAGATATAGCAGTTCTATTTCCCATATAAAATTCTATGAATCTTCTGATTTGAATAATGGGATATAAGCCTATTTGTAACAAGCTTGACTTTTATATATCTTTATACATCTTCATCGCAAATATTACATATTTATCTCTTCCTTATAGTTTTCGTACTCTTATTTAGCAAATTTGGTATTCTTCTCCAAGGCATTTCTTGGGAGTTCTCACTTCATGAAGTTGTACAGTACTCATTTCTGTCTACAGTTCAGAATGTTATGAGACGAAATTCATAGCAACTGATCACTTATTGAATCTTTGTGAGCTCGCTAACTGAAGTTTTTGGTATTCTACACAAAGATCTTATTAAGTTAATTGGTTAGATTAATTGTCGAAAGATCCCATTTTCACTGCATAGTAGCCAAAATGTGTGCTACCAATTGCAGTTCAAGTTTTATCACATACTGTATTAACCTTGTTATCAAAACAATATGAGTGTTCAAGTGAATATAATTTACAGTGGCTGTATTTTGTTTGATCCATCTGTTCCATCTTTTT
>LBNU01000370.1:5947-89660 GCA_014162995.1 Artemisia annua
ATCTTTGGCATAATTAATAAACGGCCCTAGACTTATGTTAGGATTACCCTTACCTTTTCAAACATTGAGGACAATGTTTCGTTTTAGTTTGGGGGGGTCAATCTTCGATTTGATTTGACTTGCACTTTCATTTATGTCGTTTACTCATGCAACCTCGTTTTTCCGCAAAAATAACAAAAATTGAAAATTTTTAAAAATTATGAATAAGAATAAGTGTTGAAAAGTTGTGAAAATTAGAATAAAGTTCGAATAAGTGTTTTGACACCGTGTCGACTTTCCGTTGGCGAAAATAGGAATAATATTTTGATTTGTCCGGGCGTGTTGAGCCCTAGCTTGTTCCCTTAACCAATGATGATCACATAAGCTTGTGCTAGTTTTGTACACAAGGAGCTACTCTTTTGTCGGCTCCCGTACTTAACTTTATACGTGCGCAGCTTAAAAGCTTTCGCTAGTCTTTTACATCAAGGTAGCACTAAAATGTGAATTCTTTTCTAGATTTTGCAAGCTTCGTATTTGACTTTATATATGCGTGGCTGATTATCGGCTAAGTATCCGCGGATCTCATTATTTGAGATTTGTAGAAAATGCGGAGAACGAGAAATGATAGTGTTTATTTAGAAGTTAGATGCCATACGTGGAGTAGTGGTTCTCTTTAAAGCTCATCGAAGGTACTTGTGGCCTTTCGTTCCCATCAGCTTGTTTCACCCCATATCTTGTGTAATAATTAAAGATGTTTCGGTTTTGACGAAATTTAGTTCTTTATCTTCTTAAGAGAATCTTTGCTTGAAAAATTGGGTACACATCAAGGATACACATCATTGTTTCGAGTTGTATTGTATTATGTTATATCGAGTTGTACGTATGTGGTTTTGGAGCTACCCTTTAAAGCCCGGTATTCAATATAGCTAAGGTGCTTTGAGACTTCGGATTGAGATCGGGCCTTGGATCCTACTTCTAACCTAATAAGTTGGCGGTAGGTCTTGGATTGAAACCGTGAAGGTTCGGAGTTGAAAAGTTACTAAGGCTAGAAAAGAAAGAAAAAAAAGTGAAAAGTGAAAAATCAAAAGAAAGAATAAGGAATGATGTTTAGATTATGGATTATGAGTTCAAAGCGTTAAGACTAAAGTTGGTCGCGCGCGAGGTGCATGCGAATGATCCTAGATTAGGCGCATGAGGTGCACGTGAATTGTACTCGCCAACTTATGTCTATTTTGTTGTATTCCTAAGTCTTTGTATGTATCCAATATCCTTGATGTGGACCTCATTTTTCGAGCAAACCTTCTTAAGAGAAGATCGATAACTACTTAGCGTTGGGATTCTTGATATCTTTATCGGACTAACTCATATTGGAACGAGAAAATATGAAGCAATTCATTTCTCATCTTAATTTAAAAAAATTCTAGATACACTAAGATATGGGAGCTAGGGGTTTTTACACAAGTAACTACGATGAGTAGTTTTGGCATCTAATTTGTAAGTAAACGGTGATCTCGTTTTTAAGCTTAGTTTGGGAACTCGTGAAAAATCAAGGATGACGAATTTTATCCGTATGGTCACTTTTCTATGAATCATGTTTCTACTCAAAGACCCTAAAAGTTATCGAAAGATAATGAAAGTCGATACACCGTCACTTGAATAAAGTTGTGAAAAGTTCATAAGTTATAAGTGTAATTAATGGGGAACAAAGAAAATGGTAAAACGGGGCCTTTAAGGGAATAAATGGTTTCGTATCTCTTTCGAACATTTTGCTACATTTCAAAGTTAAGTAAAAAGAGTTATGAAATTATTTATCTCTAAAGCGTGATTGAATCCCATTGCGTGAGGACACGACAATATCTTAGTTTGGGGGATTTTGATACGTATTAAATTACATATCTTTTATTTACCAATTTAAGATCAAAAAGACCAAAAATCGACCAAAAATGCCAAATATTTGTGTGTTTTTGTGTTTTTACATGTGCAGGTGCCGGATATCAAAAAGGGACAAAAATAGATGCAAAACGATGAAACGGGCACGAGATTGGTAAAGAGATCAAGAGCCGAGAGCGGGGAAGCAAATGATCGAAGATTGAGCATATATTGTCAAAATCACCCTTGAAGTTTATAAAGTTGGCAAGAGAGACCTTTGGAATATATTTTTGAAGAATGGAAAATTCAGTCCCTGAAGTTTCACAAATTACACAAATGGTCCTTGTATTTCTAAATCCTCAATTTCTAAATCTATAAAAGAATAGCCTGGTCCAACTCTTATAAATTCATAAATCTCGAAGCCCACAAACACCCAAGCCCCATTATATACCCACCAGACCCATTAACCCACTATCTTATTTATCCCAAAAGCCCATCACCACTAAACCCGGTCAACCCATCCCATGATCCGGTCAAAACAAATCAAAATATAATAAATAATCCCCACGCGCCAAGTTTTACCCCCAAATCCCTTTTCCCCAGCCACTATGAACCCTAATTTTTACATAGCCAAATTACCCCAATCCCATCAATCATTTACCCAATTAAGGGTACGTTGGTCAATTCCCCACCTCCTGACACCTCTGACAAGTTGGAATGACACGTGGGTGAAGCTAATTGGTCTGAACGCGTCACTAGGAGCAATTCCATGCATCTGATTGGTTTAAACGTGTCACCAAGGGATCTAGCAACGAATATTCCAAGGGATTCTCTTTCTGGATCCTTCTGAAGACCCTTAGCTCGTGGCTATAAATAGAAGCCCTCATTCACAGTTAGAAGCTGTTAGCTAGGTGTAGGAGTAGTGTAGTTTAGCTTATCTTAGTGTAATCATTTAGCTTTTATAAACGTTTTCTAGCAAGCTCCCTTATTGTACTCATTTAAAGTTCTCAATGAAATCTTAGTTTTCGTTTAAGTTCCTTGTCATTTAAACTTTTACAAGCAATTCAATGTTTTAATCTGTTTCCAAGCTTTCAGTCACTGTTTTCATAAGCTCTTTATTTTCTCAGTAGCTCATTCAAGCTTGTCAAAAGCTTGTAGTGAGTTTTACAATTGAATTTCTGCTTCAAATTGGTTAATGGTGATGTGGTCAACGTTAGTCAACGAAGTTCAATGATGAAGATTTCTGGGTTACTGGTGTTGTTTTATTGGTATCTGGTGGTGATTAAGCCTATCTGAATGATAGGCTTGGATTGGTGTTTTCCCTATTTCAGTTAGGGCTTTCAATTTGTAAGACCTCTTGTTTAATTTTCTTAACTGTCAAGTCTAATTCATAGTGTAGCTAGTGTAATCTGTTTGTAATGCTTCAATCGTGTTTGTGTTAGTTTATTGTAGCTTTATTGGTGCTTGTTTTAAGTCTTAATATGCTTTATCATATTTCTCTATTGCTAATTTTGATTTAGTGTAATCTGCAATTTTGAGCTTCTCTTGTTATTTATTGATGTTTACTGTTTAATTAGTTCCATTATCTGTTTAGAATAATGGTGTGATTAGCTGTTTTGATTATCTCATCTTAGATCATCATATTGTAGGGTAAACAGTAACATAGAGGGTGTTTGGAATAAGGCAGTTTGTGATGATATTGCCTTTCTTTTGTTGATCTTTCTGAATAAGTAGGATGCAGTAGGTTAGTTTAAATCATAACATGCATTAAATCAGTAGATTCATAGCAAAAGTCAAAATTATCTTGTTTGTTCAATTCTCTAATCATTTTGGTGTTCTAGTTGCTGAAATCATGGATTTAGGTAGAATTTAGTTGGATTCTGTTTAAATAGGTTCCACAACAGCTTTATATAACATCTACATTGATTTTTGGTCATTTGAATGTCATTTTAGTCAACTGTAATAAAAATCTAAAAGTCAACAGTTTTTTCTTTTGTAACCAGTTTTTCACAGTCTGTTTTTGGCTCAAATTAGTGGATCTATTGATTGTTTCTGATAGGGCTTTTAGGTTTTTCTTGTAGCTGGTAGGGCTAGCTTACTTTCGCCCCCGTTATTTTGCATAAAACAGCTTAATTGATTGCTTATTTGGTAGCCTAAACTTAGCCTCTTTTTCTATCTGCTTGCTATTCTTATGTTTTCAGTTTTTATAGATCTGTTCTTGGCCTTAATTGAGGTTCAATTAGTGTAGTAGTCATAGGGCTTTTAGTGTTTTCTTATTCTCAGCTTGGAGTGTACCTTTCGCCCCAATAATCTTTGAAAATTCTGCTTATTCAGTTTGCTTATTTGGGCCTCCAAACTTTGTCCCAATTTGGTAGTACGCTGACTTTTCAGAATTAGTGCATTGATCCTTCTTTATTTGTGAACTTGTTTTCTATGCTTGAATGTTGTTTCATTGAGTGTGTTTTAGCTTTGTTCTCTGTCCCAAGCTTATTGGATGTGTAAAGTGCTTATTTGCTTCTTAATTAGTGCTTATTAAGTTCTTCTTAATGTTCTTCTAAGAATCTGAGTATAACTTGATCATAAATTGATTGAACTGAGTCTATTTGAGCCTAAGGAACAATTAAAGTCCATATCTTACAGTTTTTACTCAAGTGCTTATTAATAAGCACTTGAATAAGCTGTCTCAAGCTCAAATAAGCACTTTTCAGCTTATTTTTGAAAAAGTTTTTAACTCAGAATCTTTAGAATTGTATTTTAGAATTTCCATAAAAAAAATCAGATTTAATTGAGTTGTTCTACTATTTCTTTTCTATTTTCTTAACTTTTAAATCATTTTAAATTCATAATAAATCCAAAAATACAAAAATAATTTTCATTTCTCTTTTAAAAATAGTTTTTAGATTTATAAGATTTTTAAAAAATAGATTTGCAATTTTTAGATCATTTTTCCATTAATTAGACTTTTTAATAGTTTTTAATTAGTTAAAAATAGTTTTTAATTCATATTAAATAAATAAAAAGTCAAAAAAAATATTTTTTCTTTTTCCTAAAATTTTCTTTTATCATTTTAAAGTTTTAAAAATTCCATTTGAGCCCGTAGGTTTAGTATAGCTTAGATTTCGCGTTTTAGTTTGCTAATTAGACGTTATTTTTAGTTTACTTCTGCGTTATTTGATTTACATGCTTTGCATACTTGTTCATTTTGCATCATTAGTTTACCTTTATCATATATTCATGTCATTGTAGTATAATTCCTAATCAAAACAATATTTTACTATTCACTTCACACGAGCACAACCAAATCGTCGAAATTGCCGTCAAACCTTCTCTGGGACAACGATCCGAGAATAAGTACTCACCTATACTCACATCAATTATGGCGCCGCTGCCGGGGAAGGCTTGAAACGAATTTGACGTTTACGTTTGTTGTTTTGTGATTTGAAGAACCTTCTCCCGGGAAGTTATCGTTTTTGAAAAACACAAAAAGTAAAAATAATAATAATAATAATAATAATAATAATAATAATAATAAAAAGGGAATACTTGTCACCAAGTATTCAACAAACTCCGAAAATATAATAAACATCCTCGGTCTTCCGTTGAAGGAGGGCGGTTGTAAACCAAATAAGCTTTCACAACAAAAGATAATCGTGAAATCAATTGTTACCCGATTAGCCCATAAAGCGAAAAGGTTTCAGTTGACGTAACGGTTTACAAAAGAAAATAAAAACAAAAGAAAAAATATATAAAAAGAAAAAAGACAAAAAGGTTTTGATTTTAAGTTTTCTTTGTTAAAAACCTAAAAATATTTTCTTTTTCGACTTGATTTTTGTTTTAAGTTTGATTTTCGTTTACAAAATGCCAAAAAATAATCTTCTTATCCTCTCATATTTGATTCTTCTTCTCAAATCCTCTTATGTTTAATTCTTATGGATCCGATTTGTGTTGGTTGTGGTGAACCTCTTTACGGTTCACCGTGTCGTTATTGTACGTGCGAACAGTGCGGTAATAATCTTCAAAACGGAAGTTGTTTGTTTTGTGGTTCAAGTAATTCAATCTTTTATGATCAAAACCCGAATTCATTCGACTATCCTTCAAATTTTTCCGACTACCCACCTCAGCTCGATTATTCTTCGTACGATCAATGTTATTGTGATGAATGTGGAGATCCGTTAGATTCGTCATCGACTTATTGTCAACGGTGTACTTGCGAGAGGTGTGGAAGAATTATAACTAATGGATTTTGTTCGTTTTGTGCTTCAGAAGCCGAAAATTCATACACTTATGATTTTAATCCGAACTTCTCCAATTATCCTCAAAACGATTTTTATCTCCCGCCTCAAAACTCTTACGAGCAAGAACCGTATTTTGACAATTGTGAGGAATCGTTTGATAATTCTTATCTTGAGCCTAATTCGTATCCCGATTCTCATGGTTTTAATGAAAGTGAGATCCTCCAAATTATGACTGCTCAAAATGACTTTAACGAGATGTGTCTTACTACAATGGATTATTTTATGGAGATGATTCGTCTAAGAGAACAAGAACCAGAGACCATAACGGAAGTGGTGGAAATTCCTAGCTCTCAGAGCACACCACTTGTTCCACCTCCGGATTCTCCAAGATGTTCTTCGACATTTGTTTATGATGATTCCACTTCGTCCATAATTTTTGATAAGCCATCAGATCCTTTGGAGCCCGAGCTCAAGGATTCTTTACCCGATCTTGAAATCATGTTTTTAATACGGCCGAAGAATGTGATGTACCTCTTTTTCCTTCTATAGAACCCGAGGACTCTCTAAAAATGGGGGACGAGCCTCTTGACACTATTCCGGCAACGGAATCGGACGAATTCAATAAGTCTAGTGTTGAGAACTTTGTCCCAATCCCAAGTGAGTCCCGGGAAATTTCTAACGGTGATTCTGAAATTGTTGAAAAAGATCATTTTGATATATCCGAAGCTATTCCCAACTCTTCCCATCCTTCCCTCACACCGGATGAGGGATGTGACCCCATTTTGGACGAGATCGATGCTTTTCTTGCTAATGATGATTCTATTTCGACTAAAATTAATGATACTTATTTTGATTCGGAGGGAGACATCCTTTTTCTTGAAAATTTATTGAAAGAAGAACCGTTACCTTCTCTCCCTCCGATGAACAATGAAGTTATTGATGAGTACGCTAACGAAGATGAGATGTTCTCCGATTCCGACAATGATGATTCTTTATCTTGTGGAGACATCGAATATGTTGATGAAATTCCTTCTGAGCTCGTCAGCTTAAAAGAAGAGAATGATGAAGATGATAACAATGAAATTCAAGATGAAGCTCTTTGTGAGATATTATCTAACACTTATCTTCTCATTTCTAAAATCGAGGCATTACATGATCCTCCGATTTCTTCTCCTATCCCCGCTATGGATAGTGACTTTTTACCCGAGCTTGAGATTTTTCGATTTGAAGAGACGAGTAGTGCCAATCCCACTATTCATGCTGATTTCTCTCTTCCGGATTACGAGTGCTTTAATTTTGAAATTAATTCTTCACCTATTTCCGATAATCCGTCTCGTGACCCTCTTTTAGAGGTTGTCGATCTATTTCTTGCTACGGATGACTCGATACCACCGGGTATTGAGAATGACGAGGATGATTCATTTCTTTTTGATCTTCCTTCTCCTCGTCCGCCCGCGAAACCACCGGATGTAGATTTTGAGTTTGATACGAATGATGTTCTCTTTGGTTTGAACGATGAATTTGCTTTTATCATCCGAGTGTTTCACCCATTCTTCATTTATCCCATCATTTCTTCTCTATCTCACTCCACCGGGAGTGAAGATACCGTCTTTGACCCCGGCATCTCCGTTTATGTCGGGTGTTCGTCTCATTTGCTCCCTCAAGAATAAGTAAATTCGGGGCGAGTCTAAGCTATATGACTCGATACAAAACAAGCGCTTCGTGGGAGGCACCCCATGCTTATCCTTTCTATCTTCTTTCTATTTTCTCTACTAATGTGACGTGAGGAGGGGCGACCTCTTCCACTCTTGTGTTTCGTGGTTGTTTGTGTTATTTCCAGGAATTTCCTGAATTATGATGACTCTCGTGCTCGTTGTTTGTCTCATCTCCACTTGAGTATCATTCTTCATGCTTATGGAAATCCAATATATCCTAAATCTTATCGACTAACATCTTTGGCATAATTAATAAACGGCCCTAGACTTATGTTAGGATTACCCTTACCTTTTCAAACATTGAGGACAATGTTTCGTTTTAGTTTGGGGGGGTCAATCTTCGATTTGATTTGACTTGCACTTTCATTTATGTCGTTTACTCATGCAATCTCGTTTTTCTTGCAAAAATAACCAAAAATTGAAAAATTTTTAAAATTATGAATAAGAATAAGTGTTGAAAAGTTGGAAAATTAGAATAAAAGTTGAAAATAAGTGTTTTGACCACCGTGTCGACTTTTCCGTTGGGCGAAAGTAGGAATAATATTTTTTTTTCATTTGTCCGGGCGATGTTGAGCCCTACTTGTTCCCTTAACCATGGATGACTCACATAAGCTTGTGCTGTTTGTACACAAGGAGCACGAACCAATAAGGACTTCGTGGGTCTATATATAGAGGGCATCAAGCTCTCACCAAAGGTACGACTTACAAACCCTAACTCTTGACAACCCTAAAGACACGATTACTTACTTTCACCCGGAGGATTAATCGGGGGGAAAACAATCCCTCGATAAGCCTTAACGGTGTTTGTTGCTTTCTTAGTGCGCATGTCTCAAGCTATACATCAATTGATACGGAGAAAGGAACCCCAAACAAGGAACGCCAACTTTTGTACTCAAACAAATGGCGCCACTCCGTGGGGACCCAACACTAAAGACTAGAATGACGGAAACACAAAAATTCCATCCAAGGAGAACTCCACAAATTGGATAAGACGCGTGGTACCCTCCAAGAAGGAACTACCCTGATGTTGGCCTTCCTAGGCAAACCCACTGGGACCAAAACCCAGTACGCCTGGCTACTAGGAAGGTAGAGACCACCCACCAATTCTCCCATCGGTGGAATTAACCGCTGCAAACCACTCAGACTACTACGGGTTAGGTCCCAAAACATCGAGGGATTCTCCAGCGGCACCTCTCTTTGCTACCCCCCACCAAGTAGGGCCAAACTGCTTGGACAACAACAGTCACCGAACGGCGCCTGATCGCGAGAGGAGCTTAATTTGGAAGATGGTATTCCTGCGCTGGAGGAAGATGCTCAAGAAAACAATGTTAAAAAAAATTCTTGTATCACAAGATTTTGAGGACATTGGAATTACACTCCCTGCAAGAGCGAAGGCAGGAAAGATTAAGGTCGGCTTGACTTCCAATTAATATCTCTCTCTCTCTCTCCTAAATTGAGCGGCGGGACCAATCATTAAGAGGCTTTTGCGCCAGTGTTTGAACTAGGCTCGGCACGCCGTCAAACTCACAGTACTCGGAGGGAACAAGGAGAGTAGTGAGAGGCGAACAGCGTCACCCACCAATTGGGAGGTCGGCAGAGTCCACGACAGGTTGGGGCGATCTCAACTATCTCTACTCTAAGTTTGAGGTGTTATCCTTCTAGATCTGAGAAGAATTCCACGACAAAACTAGGTGGAACGGAATCCCTAACGAAAGCTTTTCTCAAGGCTCAGGCTTCGAGAAAAATGGGCGCAAGCGGCCGCAGAAGGGAAACGACTCTCCCTCAGACAGGGCTCCTCGGATCCAACGAGGGGATAGCGATTACTGGACATTGGATTTATTCCTCTTGGGAGGAAGACGTCGTAAGGATGAGGATGATGGACATATCCCTCCCTTGGCGTCGCCAAACAGTTGACGCATTCACAAAGCGCATAAGCAACTACTCCGACCACAAGAAAAGGCGCATGCCTTCCAATGTGAAAACATATGACGGAACAGGTGATCCTGACGATCACCTCAAAATTTTCGAAACAGCTGCTGGTATCGAGAGATGGCCACAACCTGTGTGGTGTCATATGTTCAACTCCACATTAGTAGGAAACGCGCGGAACTGGTTTAGCAAGCTTCCACGGAGAAGCATTGACGGGTTTGAAGAGTTGAGGAAGGCATTCCGCTTGAACTTTACTCAAAGAAAGAAGGGCACTAAAGAACCAGTCAAATTGGCCAGAGTCAAGCAGCGCCAAGGCGAGTCAACAAGCGCCTACATGGAGCGCTTCAAGGACGAGTGCATCAACATCAAATCATGCCCTGAAATACTGAAAATTTCAGGATTCATGAACGGGATTAACAACCGGGACCTTAACAAGAAGTTAAATGATAAGGTCCCCCAAACCTTTGATGAGCTCATGAAGCGCACAAGGTCCTTCATCCAAGGGGAAGCTGCAGCTGCGGATAGCAGAGCAGGATATACGAACTATAGACCGCAAGAACAGTCAAGGAAACAATCCAACGACCAAGGCGGTAATCCTAACAAAAGCTATCGCAAGGAGGGAGGTGCACGGGGGAACGACAAGTATACCCCACTGACAAAAACTCCACTAGAGATATTCGCAACGGAAGGAGCGAACTTTCCCAAACCCCCACCAATGCGCACACCAGAAGGGAAGCGCACAGGAACAGGGTACTGCGACTACCACGGACAGAAGGGCCACACAACAAATGATTGCGTCCAGCTACGCCAATTAATTGACAAACTAGTCAAAGAAGGCAGGTTGGACCACTTGGTCAAGAACATCAAAGAAGGGAAACATAAACACAAAACCGGAGACAAAAAGGATGCGCCTAAAGACAAAGCGGACACGATCTACATGATCCAATCCTGGCAACGCAAAGTCAAACAAAAGGTCACCCAAAAGTTTTCCGCTAGCAACGAAATTTCTTTCCCCAAGTTAACTGCGGACAACGCAGTAGCAGAACCGCTCACGATTGAAATACATGCGGGGGGACATGATATCCACCGTATGTATGTGGACGGAGGAGCATCAGCGGAAATAATGTATGAACATTGTTTCAAAAGGCTAAAGCAAGAGATCCAAAACCAGCTAATCCCAGCTGCGACATCTCTAACGGGTTTCACAGGAGAGAAGATATGGCCAATAGGACAACTACGCATGCTCGTAGAAGTCGGCAATAAAGAACACTTCACCAAAGCGTGGATGAATTTCATGGTCATCAGATCTCCATCGCCATACAATGGCATCATTGGAAGATCAGGAATATCAGCGCTCCGCGCAGTGCCATCCACAGCACATGGGATGCTGAAATTTCCAGTAGAGGGTGGCATTGTCACTCTTTACAATAACGCCCTGCCTCCTGAAGAATGTAACACAGTTACATGCGAAACCACAGCTGCTAAAGAGCACAACGCACCCAAGATACCGAACTTCAAAGTGGCAATTCACCCTGATTATCCTGAACAACAGGTATCGATAGGAGGTTCGCTATCGGAAAAAGGGAAGGCAGCCGTATGCGCACTCCTACAGAAGAACCTAGATATCTTCGCATGGGAGCCAAAGCATATGACCGGCGTGCCTCGGTCAATCTCAGAGCATAAGCTACAAATCCGACAAGGATACCCGCCAATAAGGCAAAAGAAGCGCGGTCAAGCCCCAGAACGCGCGAAAGCTATCTTGGAAGAGGTACACAAACTGGTTGACGCTGGCATTATGCGAGAAGTCTACTACCATGATTGGTTATCTAACCCGGTCATGGTAAAAAAGAGTGACGGCAGCTGGAGAATGTGCGTGGACTTTACAGATCTCAACAAAGCATGTCCACAGGACTGCTACCTACTACCTGAGATAGATTGGAAAGTTGAATCCTTATGTGTATATCCTTTTAAATGCTTCCTAGACGCATACAAAGGATACCACCAGATCCAAATGGCTAAGGAAGATGAGGAAAAAACAGCTTTCCACACAAGTCAAGGTGTCTTTTGTTACACAAAGATGCCTTTTGGGTTGAAGAATGCAGGAGCCACCTACCAACACTTGGTAGATAATGCATTCGAAAAGCAAGTGGGTCGCAACCTGGAAGTGTATGTTGATGACTTGGTCATAAAAAGCCATACCGAAGAAGAAGTAGTGCGCGACATTGAAGAAACATTCAAAACACTACGACGGATCAACATGAAGCTAAATCCAAAGAAATGCACTTTTGGCGCTACAGAAGGCATGTTCTTGGGATACTTAATAGAACCTGATGGCATCAAGCCATGCCCTGAAAAGACGGAAGCGGTCATACAACTCCCTTCGCCACGAACGCTTAAGGAAGTACAATCCTTGAACGGAAAGTTGGCCGGCCTGAATAGATTCCTATCTAAGTCAGCGGACAAGTCATTACCGTTGTTTAAAACACTGACGAAGTGCACTAAAAAGGGTGACTTTCGCTGGACTACCGAAGCAGATGAGGCATTTCAACAGCTTAAACAAACAATAGCGGCGCTCCCCAAACTAGTTGCACCTCGACCAGGGGAAGAGTTGATAATGTACTTATCCGCAACTCATGGTGCCATTAGTGCAGTACTGTTGACAGACAGNAATAGATTCCTATCTAAGTCAGCGGACAAGTCATTACCGTTGTTTAAAACACTGACGAAGTGCACTAAAAAGGGTGACTTTCGCTGGACTACCGAAGCAGATGAGGCATTTCAACAGCTTAAACAAACAATAGCGGCGCTCCCCAAACTAGTTGCACCTCGACCAGGGGAAGAGTTGATAATGTACTTATCCGCAACTCATGGTGCCATTAGTGCAGTACTGTTGACAGACAGAAACGCAGTACAAACTCCTGTGTACTTCGTAAGCAAGGCGCTCAAAAAGACGGAGATCAACTACAGCCCGATGGAAAAGCTAGTTCTAGCGCTAGTATTTGCAGCCAAGAGGTTGCGCAGATACTTTCAAGCGCACCCTATCGCGGTAATCACAGACCAACCCATCAAGCAAGTAATCTCCAAACCTGACGCGTCAGGACGATTACAGAAGTAGAGTGTACTGCTAGGAGAGCACAATATCTCCTATAGACCAGGCACCGCAGTCAAAGGGCAGATACTCGCGGATTTCATCATTGAAAAACCAGATAGCGAGGATATAACTCCACCACCCAAGGTGGAATTACAAGAACCATGGATCCTGTTTACGGACGGATCGTCATGTGTTGATAGCTCAGGCGCAGGCCTCATTCTCACCAATCCAGAAGGAATGGAGTTCACATATGCCCTGCGTTTTGAATTCACTGCCACGAACAACGAGGCAGAATATGAAGCCCTAATCGCTGGACTACGAATTGCAACACGAATGGGTGTACGCAACCTAGAAGCAAATGTAGATTCCCGTTTAGTGGCCAATCAAGTGTCCAGGGAATACGAAGCTAAGGAGGAAAACATGATCCAATACCTTGAAAAAACAAAATCCTTAATCCAAGGATTT
Source organism: Artemisia annua (assembly GCA_014162995.1). Lineage (NCBI taxonomy): Eukaryota > Viridiplantae > Streptophyta > Magnoliopsida > Asterales > Asteraceae > Artemisia > Artemisia annua. The sequence continues at coordinate 19,231 of LBNU01000370.1, forward strand.
GACAGATTCACAATCAAGCAAGTTCCTAGAGGGGAAAACAAGAAAGCAGACGCATTGAGTAAGATTGCGTCTACAAGCTTCGCACATCTGTCAAAACAGGTATTGGTAGAAATCCTAAAGGACAAGTCAATTTCCGAGATTGAAGTGTCCACGGTCATAGAAGAAGAGGGCCCTACATGGATGACCCCTATCGTGGACTTCATCAGCAAAGGCATATTACCCCATGAGAAAACGGAAGCTCGACGAATACGGCGCACAGCGCATAGGTTCGAACTCAGAGATGGTGTCTTATATAGACGCTCATTCTTGCAACCATGGCTCAGGTGTGTAGGACCCCTCCAAGCGGATTACGTACTCCGAGAGATCCACGCTGGTTCATGCAGCATGCACTCAGGACCACGGTCTGTTGTGGCACGAGCACTAAGGTCAGGATACTACTGGCCCACAATGCACCGAGATGCACGTGACTTGGTACGCAAGTGCAGCGATTGCCAAGTTCACAGACCAATCCCACGCCGACCACAACATGAACTTACACCGATAACGGCGCCATGGCCTTTCTACAAATGGGGTATAGACATTGCCGGACCCTTCCCTGTTGCCGCAGGAGGATTGAAATACCTCATCGTAGCAATCGACTACTTTACAAAGTGGATTGAAGCGAAAGCAGTGGCGACAATCACGGGCAACCAAGTTAAGCGATTTGTATGGGATAACATAGTATGTCGCTTCGGACTACCCGGTGAAATCATCTCAGATAACGGAAAACAATTCCGTGATAATCCGTTCAAAGATTGGTGCGAACAGCTGAACATCACGCAACACTTCGCGTCAGTAACTCACCCACAAACAAATGGTCTAGTTGAACGCGCGAACAGGAGCCTGGGCGAAGGAATCAAAGCGCGTCTGGACAGACACAAAGGAAGATGGGTAGAAGAACTATCACATGTTCTCTGGGCGCACCGAACAACCATCAAGGTCAGCAACGGAGACACTCCCTTCTCCTTGGTCTACGGAACAGAAGCTGTCATACCTGCTGAAATTGGAATGCCAACTATCCGTACTGCGGAAGTTAATACTGCTACCAATGACGATGAGCGGCGAATAGACTTAGATCTATTGGAAGAGAGACGTGAACGCGCAGCAATACGCGAAGAGAAAGCCAAGTCAAGAATGAAAGGGTACTATGACGCCAAAGTGCGCAGCACTTCATTCAGGCCAGGTGACTTCGTCTACCGCGAAAACGACTCAAGCCGCGCAGAAGACACTGGAAAGCTAGGACCAAAGTGGGAAGGACCTTACGAGGTCATTGAAGCACTTGGAAATGGAGCGTACAAGCTACGCGATAAAGATGGCCAGGAACTAGAACGAACGTGGAACGTTCGCAACCTTAAACGATGCTATCTTTAGAATAGGCTACGGCCCAACATGGACACTCACGCACTTTAGAAAGTGCCCAATAAAGATCCATGTACTCTTTTCTTTTTTCTTATCTAGATAAGTATTTTTCTCCTTTTATAAACTTGCAAGTATTAATAAAACGTTCGCGGTTTCTAGCTAACTCCGCGACAAATTTCTTTACATTGTTATTTAAATACTATTTATATTTCAATGCGTTGGTCACGATACCTTTAGCCTACATGGTGTGCATGCATTAATACCCACGATGGTAAAAAGGATGAGTTAACATACTAAATAACTCGTTGAGTAAGAGGGTTGCAAACCCATCAACTTTGGATCACGTAACCTTGTTAAACACCTTGCGCTCAAGACGTTGGCGCAAGTTCCTTACGCATCCTACGATGAATGTGCAATAAGGCACACTGTGCGCGTTTAACAAATTAGAAAATCAAGACTCTTGATTCTTTAAAAACTAAATACGACAAGTAACAATCATAGACAACTATGACTTTTTTTTAACTAAGTTAGTAAAATTCCATCCACGACTTTGGAAAATTACTTAAGGAAATTCATATTTTACTATGTTATACTTAGACGTTCAATGATATCTTTACGCAAAGATACATAAGTCATACGCGAACAACGTGTTTGAATAAACATAAGTGCTTGAGAAAGTATAACATACGCTAAGTACAAAAAACGAACTTCATTATATGAACAGATAAGTTTATACAAAAAGATGAGTTCAAAAATCACTAAGTACAAAGGTTATATGCTCCATGAACGCCTCAATGAGCTGGAACTCCCACTCATCGCCTCTTCCTTTGAAGCCTTGAGTCGCTGCAACAACACCGCGTCATCAGGATCAACAGTGGCCACGGTGACAGGAACACCGTCGTTCCTAGGCAGATGCGCAGCGCCTATGCCGCACAGAATGGCCTTCCCTGTTTGGGCTTTCTTTCTTGTGCACCTGGAAGCATGAGCATTTAAAGACCTTTGTAAAGAAATCTCCTTCTCAATACGGAAGGGATTCAAAATTTCACGCGGCCGAGCAAAAATAGTTACCTTCAGCTGCGCCACGTCTGGCTTCAAGTAGAAGTCCTCCTGCTCCTCAGCCTTATCCTGCAGATGCCTTGGAAGAGTCAGCCCCACCATAATCACGTTGATGGGCTGATCCTGGTCACGTTCCAGNGCACCTGGAAGCATGAGCATTTAAAGACCTTTGTAAAGAAATCTCCTTCTCAATACGGAAGGGATTCAAAATTTCACGCGGCCGAGCAAAAATAGTTACCTTCAGCTGCGCCACGTCTGGCTTCAAGTAGAAGTCCTCCTGCTCCTCAGCCTTATCCTGCAGATGCCTTGGAAGAGTCAGCCCCACCATAATCACGTTGATGGGCTGATCCTGGTCACGTTCCAGGCGCGCAATGTGAGGAAGCTCGAGCTTCTTCAAATCTTCCATCACGGCAGTAAGCTCAGCAGGAGCATCCACTCTGTACTCTGGAACCTCAGCAAGTGGTACGGCCAGTTGCTTGGCCTCACCAAGTCTCTTCGCAGCCAAATATTTCCCATGCGCAATGGCACGGCTCGCCACCTTCCCAAAGGCCGTAGTGACCTCTGGGTGCTCCAAAGTACCCATCGCAGCCAGGCGCAAACCATGGCTGATCAGCCACCTACAAAATAACACAAGTGTTAGTAGGATACCATATATTTATACAAGTTATAAAAAGAATAGAAGTGAAGGAACATTTACCTGCGCTCAGCAACAGACTGCACCATATGTGGGTACAGCTCCTCATCAAACTCAATGCTGAGCTTGCGGAGCTTCTCTTCCTTCTGCTCCAGCGCCAACTTCACCCAACTACGGAAAGTCTCCAAGTTGGCAAAGTGCTGACCCCAATTCTGCTGAAGATGCTTCAGCACCCATAAGGAATTCACCCTATGGCGGTTAGCAGCGGCGCGTTCCTGCTCCAGCTGCGCCATCACCGACATCTTCCCGTCGTCCAAAACTTGCGCAGACGCCTCTGCGCGCTCCAGTTTAGCCTTGGAGCTCAGCTGCTCAGCTTTAGAGCTTGCTAGTTCCACCTGCACGGACGCCAGTTGCGCCGTCAGGGTGGAGATCTCCTCCTCATACTGGGAGCGACTACTCTCAGCAGAGTAGCTCGCCCTGGCATGCGCCACGAGCTCAGACTGNAGACGCCTCTACGCGCTCCAGTTTAGCCTTGGAGCTCAGCTGCTCAGCCTTAGAGCTTGCTAGTTCCGCCTGCACGGACGCCAGCTGCGCCGTCAGGGTGGAAATCTTATCTTCATACTGGGAGCGACTACTCTCAGCAGAGTCGCTCGCCCTTGCGTGCGCAACCAGCTCAGACTGGCGCGCAGCGATGGAGGCCAGTTCCTCCATCACGGAGTCGAATGATGTTGACTCCTCGCCCATATCCCTTGGAGAATGCGCCCCATCCAGAAAGGGACTCTCCTCGGGAGACGCATCTCCATCCAGTGCGCTGGTGCTCCCCACATGTTGATCACTGCACAAAAGATAAAAAACTAAGTGTTAGTATACGAAAACAATTCAGTATACACGAAACACTAAGTAAGTGCAAAAATATACTCACATGTGAGGAGGATAAGAAGGCCCACTCTTCTCAACTTCAGACATAGACGCATCCCCCTCTGACTTCTCAGCGTCCTCACTATGCCAAAGACAAAGAAAAAAGTTAGACAATAACTTAGCAACAGTTAGACAATAACTTCACAAAGTTTATAACAAATAAACAATATACTTACCCCGTGATAGGTGGCTCCTCCTCAGCCTCAGAACGCGGCCTCTTAGAAGACTCCGCGCCATCACCATCAGCCGCCCTCTTACGTTTCAGCTGGATACCCTCCTCCTCCTCCTCGTCCGACTCTCCCAGGTCGACGTAGGCTATATTCCCAGAATTGGGAGGAGGCTGCGCATCAACGGACGCCTGCTGCACAGGAGGAGCAACTTTCTGTATCGGTGCAACCACGCCTGTAGAGGGAGAGCCCTCGGGCTCAGGGACAATAAGCTCCACGACGCGCCCCTGCGTCGACTCAAGAATGGGCTCCTCATCCTCCCTACGGGGACGCACCCCAATGATCACCGACTTGGGCACCTCCAAGTCCACCACTCCGAACAAATCCATCTCTGCGCAAAAAAACAAACATGTTATATAAGGTACGAAAAGAGAGGAATACTTACGCTACTAACGAGAAAAAAGAAGCCAGGATGAGCACCCACCCGAACCATCCGCGGCCAAAAAAGTGGGAACGCAGTCTTCAGGCTCGAAGCAGTTACGACTGATGCCCATATGCACCAGGAACTCTTCGGGGTAGGGTCAAATGTGGAGACGGTTCGCATTGATGGTCGACGCATGGTCCGAGTTATACCACGTGTCAAGAGGGCGCTCATCCTTCTCCAGAGATAGCTTCGTATGGAACGGGAAATCAAATGGAAAGACGGCATTGTCTATCCAAAAGAATTTCTCCCTCCAATGGGGGAGTTTATCCACCTTCTTCTCGTAGCATTGAAGCGCGCCTACGCGCTTCGAGAAGGTAACCCACCCATTCAACCACGATGTGCGATAGAACGCACGGAACAGGTGGAGGGTGGGAGTAATCGCTAATAAGCGACAGTTGACCTCAAAATTCGAGATCTTCCCAGCGCCAATAGGATGCAACTGGGAGATATGAAGCTCGTAAAAATTGAGGATATCCCTCAATAGTACGGTAATGGGCACGCGCTGATTCGCCCATTCGATAAAGCGCGTGTATAACCCCACCTTCCCCACGGGGAAGTCCGCTATGGTGTCATTTGGACCTGGCAGCTCTGGGTGCAGGTCCAAGGGGATGTAATAATCTGAGGTGAACTGCCTCAGTTCATCCGCGGTCAGATCGGAGTGACAATCGTCAAGTTGCAGGACCATTTTTGTTTTAACGGCGCAGGTGCTAGTTACCTTAGGGTAAAAAAGTAGGGTTGCGATAGAAGATTTGGGAAATTTTTTGAAAATGGAAGAAACGCTTTTACTGTGATAAACACAGTAAAAGTGGGAGGGGTTATATAGTTTCCCACCCACCACAGATTGTTGACACGTGGATCCCACTAACTCAAATCGTGTGGATAGGAGTGGAAACGGTACAGGACACGTGGATAGCGTCTCCACTTCTCGAGGTACATGAATTGCACTTTTTGGGACCAGGTACATCACACGTGCTTTTTGGCGGTATAAATTCGAATTCTTCCCGCGCACGAGTCGGGAATAACTTGGCACGGTTTAAGTCTAGCGACCGCAGGTTTTACCATGCGCACACTAGACTGGGGGGACATGATGACGTATAATCTACACCGGGTCATGAACCCGTTTGGTAAACAATACCAATACGCAAGCCCACTACGCGTGGGCTAGTTTAATAATAATTGGGCCACCAATTATACGGCTTTGGCCCACGAGGCCCAAGCCCAATGCTTATTTAGGGAACGGATAAAGGATATCTTCTAAATAAAGAAGATATACACCAAATATCCGATATCGGTGGATACGCCGAAGAGTGAGGAGCACGAAACCAATAAGGATTTTGTGTCTATATATAGAGGGCATCAGAGCTCTCACAAAGGTACGACTTACAAACCCTAACTTTTGACAACCCTAAGACACGATTACTTACTCTCACGCCGGAGGATAATCGGGGGAAACAATCCCTCGATAAGCCTAACGGTGTTTGTTGCTTTCTTAGTGCGCAGGTCTCAAGCTATATCATCAATTGATACGAGGAAAGGAACCCAAACAAGGAACGCCCAACTTTTGTATCAACAGTCAATATTTTGGATTTGATGAAGTGATGACGGTTTTATCTAGCATACTTTTTTGTTTTTTATGGTAGTATTTCGTTTATGATATTTTGTAGCCGATGAGGTGTTTAGTATTTTGTCGTGGATGATGATAGAATCGAATGTTAAACAAATACTTTTTGTTTGCTTTTATCTATACTACATATAAAATAAAAACAGCCAAAGTTGAAAAGTTGAATTGTTGAAAAGTGAAATGTGGGAGAAAAATACATGAAAGGCAGGACATTCTCATCCATATCATCTCTCACCTAAAACGAATAAATCTCTCATATTAAAAAAAAACACACACACAAAACACATACAAAAAAACACCAACCAAAGCTCTCATCTCACCACTCACTAACAACATCACATCACAACCTCCACCATGCCACAACACACCAAGTCGCTGCCCACCAAGTCGCAGCCTCCAACACTTCACATCCACCACCATGTCCGAGCCACCACTACCTCACCGGAAACTCACCATAACCGAATGGCGTTTCATGTAATGATGCTGTTTTGGTGTTTTTTCAAAGATCTATAAATTAAAGAATTTTTGTAGGCTTATTTGTGTATGTTTATATTATTTTTTAGATCTATGACTATTGATTAGGTTTTGAAAGGTGATTTTTATAGATTTATAGTTGCTTTTTTGTAGATCTAGGTTTTTATAACATTTATTAACTTTTTTTTTGTTTTAGCCGTTATCGTCGTGAGTTGCCTGAAATGTCGTTGTCGAGTCGTCGAGATCGCCGTCGTTGTCTCCGTGAACATTTTATTTTACATGTATAGATATTTTTTCTAGATCTAAGTTTGTTGCGTTTTTTGTAGTGTAGATCTATGTTAAATATATATCAAGTGTTTTTTTAAATAGATATCAACTTTCTTATTTTTTTTTAGATCTAATCCACCAAGTGTTTTCAGGTGACTATCGCCGCCATTCGCCCGAAAAAGGCAGCTGACTCGCCGGAAAAAAACAGCTCGCCGGATTTCAGTTGCCGCTACTGAAAACTTGTGTATGGTTCACATTAAGCTTTTGTCAATATTTTTTGCCAGGTTTGTTATAATTTGTTATATTCGTAATACATTTTTTTTTATTGTTAATATTTTATTTGTTACGGTCACCACTCGCCGTCGACGTGTTTTTTACAGTAGTTTGTAAATTTTGTTACAAAATTTATTGTTATTGTGCTTTTGTAAGTTCATGCAAATTTGTTTATAAAGTTAATGTAAAATTTGTTGAAAAGATTAATTAAATTATGTTAGTCTTTTTGTTAAAAAAAGTTGTAAACTTTCTTATAATATTTTTTTATATAGATTTATTTGTGTATATTTTTTTTTGATAAATTTTGCTTTTGTAAAGTCATTTTGTAAATTTCGAGACGATGTTTGGTAGGTTTGAACGAAACCAAAGGACAATAATAATCTAAATGTGGTCCACAAAGAAAAAGACTTGATTCCATTAGTTTGGAAAACGCAATGACAGAAGTTGAAAAGTTGAATTGTTGAAAAATCAAATGTGAGAGAAAAATACATAAAAGGCAGGACATTTTCATCCATATTCTCTCACCTAAAACAAATAAAATCTCACATCTTTAAAAAAAAAAAAAAAAAAAAAAAAAAAAAAAAAAAAAAAAAAAAACACTTACACACACAACACATGCAAAACACACCAACCAAAGCTTTTATCTCACCACTCACTAACAACACCACATAAGAACCTCCACCATGCCACTGCCCACCACGTTGCAACCTCCAACACTTCACAGCCACCACCATGTCCGAGCCACAACCACATCGCCAGAAACTCGCCATAACCCGAATTAGAAAACCGTACCCTCTGAATTTATTTTGAGCTCATCCACCACACCTTCGCATAAGGAAACCACCGAAATCTTTTTAAAATAATAAATCTATTCAGGTTTGATTAGTTAAATTATAAAATTACTGTTTATACTTACCGAAAGTTAAAGCAATAGTGTATCCAGAAAATCTCAGGTGTGTCCAACTTTACTTTTCACTTCTCTTCTTCTTTATTCTTCCCTCTGATAACTGAAAATTTACGTGATATAATTGTAGCAGAATAAGTCGGTAACACTTGTCATCAAATAAAAAGAAAGAAAAAATAACAACCGGATGATAACAAAAAGGAAAATAATTGAAAGGAGTAAGGGGTTACCAAAAATTTGGGGTGCTACCGATTTTCAATGTGTGTGTGGAAGGTTTGAGACCTATAGTATGAATTTTCTGGATGTATGTGGTAAAATGTGAGGCTTTGTGGTATACTGGGCCGGGTTAGGCATTTTTAATAACTCAAAATGGGCTAACTAACTGTGCCAAAAAGAATTAATATTTTATTAGCCACCGACGTTGCAGATTAATATACATATAAAATATGGTTTCGAGATTGTAGGTTTTATAGCAAGTAATAGCAAAATATAAATATGAGACCCAACTCAAAATTTTATATTTGAAATTTTCATTTGAAAAAATACCTTAACAAAGTAAATTATCATATTATTTCTTATATAATGACGATACGATTTAGAAATAAATTAACAAATATGCATTTAAAACTGATGTAAGCTTGGTTTACAAAGTTGTAGCCTTGGTTGCAATTACAAAACAATAACTTTGTTGCAAGTAAAAAAAACAATAACTTTCAAAAAGTTTGACGCAACTCAAAACTTATATTTTTTTTAATCTTTTTGAGAGAAAAAACTTGATAAGTTAAATTATCATACTATTTTTCGAAAACTGAGTTCACTCGGGTCACTTAAAACCCGGCGGATCTAATTGGATTTCGAAAATATAATAAACGGTTTAATTTGACCTATTTTTCGACCAGAACCGGTTGAACCAGATGGGTCAAACCGGATCTCAAAACATTATGTTTGTTCTCCATACCATTAAATTTTTATTATTTTTCATTTATAATCCATAATTTTTTTTATCATTACAACTTTTTGCCGCTAGTAATTTCTGACGCTATGTGCTGGTATTCATCTAGTATATTGTTAATGTATACAAGTGTTATGGCATACGAAGTAGTTGTATACAAAAAAAGTCGTATAAAGATCGACACGTGTACGAAAATAAATTTCCTTTATTAAAGATAAAGGATTGGACCCTAGTATTAGAATAATTGTTGCATACATTTTCGTATAAGAGAATTTGCAACTGTGTATCAAATACATTTCATGTATCTAGGGTCCAATATCTACGCTCAAATATATGAAAAGTATCAAACACAATAAGGAGAACAACTTGAAGCTTATGTTTAAAACGTATTAAAAACCTTAATGAGGACATATGAACCGATTACCAAATCTTTAATTACCCTTTTAGCATAGTTGGTATGTGAGTACACTACTAGACGCATACATAACATCATTATTGAGAATATATATGTTATCGCAATTATGTATGAGTACTCGACTAATGAATTTTAATTTTCATTTCATTACTGCAATTAAAAATAATTTTATTGAGAAAACTCACTCATAAATTGATTGAAAATATTACATTGTTGTCACACGTAACCATGCCACTATGAAAAACGCTTTTCGAGCATGACTTTTAACGCTACAAGTACAGTTTATCAAAAGAAAATTACATGCTACCAAAAACCTATAAATGAAAAACATTTGTTTGCTACAAAATTAGAGTATCCACAATGAAAAAAGTCTTCAATAAATTTTTGCATTTAATGCATACATTTTTTAAGGTAGTTTCATTGAATCCTTTAATGCATAAATCATTATTATTATTATTTTTTTTTTGAACAAAGTTGCATTTCATTTCAAACCTCACAAAAGGTGGAAGATACGACATAACAAGTTACATCGAAACATAACCTCACAGACAGAGGAAGATACAACATAACAAGTTAAGCCAAACAAGACATACACCATAATAGTTGTAACAGCCTATAGCAACACCCTTCAAAAGTTGGGGGGAATCACCCGAGTGAGCTTTGACTGAAAACAACCATATAAGGGTGTAGCTTGACAAAATACACTAAGTACATAATACATACAAAGATGATAAAACAAGGCATCCATAAAGGAGCCTTACAAAATCCTAACAGATCTAAATCGAATCCCTACGCAGCAGCAAGCCGACGATGACGGACCACAACAGATCTGAGCAGAAGAGGCCGGAAGCCATCGGATCTGAGCAGAAGCAGTAGTGGCAGCAGCGACAAACAGCGGCATCGGAGGAAATGACAGATCTGTGGGCAAACATTTATTAAAGGAAAGGAAAGTAAAAAAAAAAGAATGGTCCGGACGGCCGGCCATAGCCGACGGCCGGAAAAGGAGCAGGTTTTGGAGTTAGGTGGGGTTTATTCTAGTGAGAAGGAGGAGAATATGTTTTAGAGAGAGAGAGTGTTATCTCGAGATAACGTCTACTAAATTGCAAAAGTTTGGTATTGGCCAAGTTTTTTTTTTAAAACCTCATGTTAGAATGCAAAAATGCTTTTTCAAAAGCTTTATATAATAAAAAGCTTTTCATAGTTTATGCACTGCGGATGCTTTTAGTCCTCGAGTATCCACCGTCGCATTACGCGAGTACACAACTAGTACTATAAAAGTACATAAACAGCTCATCGTAATTTTTTTTCCATTGAAGATCAAATATTAAGAACCAGCTTCCATGGAAAATTCATACTTTCTTTTTGAGACTTGATAAAAGATTTTATTCTTTTTACCAAAAAAGCCATTAAAAAAGATAGACGATTGTCGACGGTTTCTAAAAATAGAAAAGAAAAGCAAAAAGTTATGAAAAAAGCTTTTTAAAAGATATAAAATACAAAAAGGAGACAAAAAGTCATGAAAAAAAGGTTTTATAACCGTTTTAATACAAGAAACATGTATTTCGGGTATAATTTGCCACAAATGCTAGGTTTCTGAATCAGCGGGGAAAAACATTTGCTCGCTACAAAATTAGAGCATTTACGATGCAAAAAGTCTTTAATAACCTTTTGCATTTAATGCATATATTTTTAGTGTAGTTTCATTGAATGCCGTTAATGCATAAGTCATTATTGACTAATAGGTTTTTGCAAAAGCTTAGTGTTGGCAAAGTCTTTTGTAAAAAGCTTTTGGAAAACCTCATATTACAATGCAGAAAAGCTTTTTCAAAAACTTTACATAATAGTAAAAAGCTTTTCATAATTTATGCATTGCGGATGCTTTTAGTCATCGAATATCTGCCGTCGCATTGTCCGAGTACACAGCTAGTACTATAAAAGTACATAAAAAGCTTTTGTAAAATTTCTTTCGGTTAAAGATCAAATATTTCGAGCTGGCTTTCACCGAATTTTAGACTTTCTTTTTGAGACCTGATAAAAGATTTTCTTCTTTTTACTAAAAAAGCCTTTAATAAATAGACGCTTGTCGACGGTTTCTAAAAATAGTAAAAAGAAAAGGCAAAAAGTTATGAAAAAAAGCTTGTATCAAAGTGCTTTAAAAGACATAAAAATAGAAAAAAGAAACAAAAAGTGATGAAAAAAAGGTTTTATTTTATAACTTTTTTAATACAAGAAACTTGTATTTCGGGTATAAAAATGCCACAAATGTGAGGTTCCTCAATCTAAGAGGAAAACTCGTGTCTCAAACTCTCCAAGGCCCGATATTTCCTCTTCTTTTTTCTTATTACTTGTTTTAAAATTCTCAATTAATACCTTTTTCTTTTATCCCTTCTTACGCATAATAATAATGTTGATTCATATTGCTTTCTTTTGTTAAATTCATCTTCTGGTTCAATTTCTTTTTTGGGGTTAATCGACTCGATTAACCCTTATTAACAGGTAGTAATTCTTATGTAATTATATGCAATTTTTTATGTTTTAATTTAGTTATTGATATCATGTTATTTGATTGGTACCTTTTATCTATGCCATGTTTTTATTATGATTTTAATGAGCAAAAAATTAGTCCCCTCCTGAAAAGGGAGGGCCTTACCTGGTTTGAGTCCGAGTCGCGGTTGGTTCAAACCCCCTGGATTACTCGGCCAAAAGGTTGGAAACCATGGTTACCAGAAAGAAAAAAATATAAAAAAAAATAAAAATAGAAAAATAGTCCCCTGTTTTTTTTAGATTGGTGTCAAAAGTCAAGTAGGAGTGTTGTTTGTGGAATTTGTGGCAATGCTGGACACAACAAGAAAACATGTCTTGGGCAAGGAGGTGTTACTGGAAGTCAAGCCAGTACACAAAAGTCTAAAAAAACAGGTTCATCCCAGCCAAAAGTTTCATCACAGAAGAAGAGAAAGGGTAAATGTAACAACTTTGAAGGAACTGCACAAGCCCAAAGTCAAACTGAAGGTCAATCTCAAAGTCATGTGCATGAAACCCGTGGTAATGCTCAAAGTCATATTCAAGCAACTGTGGACCCGTGTCAATCTGGAAGTCAAGTTAATGCTGCTTCTGGTGGGTCTCCAAATCATGGCTGGACTAGGAAGAAGATTATAGCAGCAAAAATGGCTTCGCCACAGAAGAATGTTGCCGAAGTATTTCATATACAATGTTTTTCATCGACTATGTAATTCGTAGACTATATTTTCAATGCTTTAACAATGTGTGTTTCTGAAGTATGTACACTACTGAATTTTATGCATTTGGAAATATATCCATTTTGCATTATGTTAGATATCATCTCATGTTACTGTGTGGGATTAATTGATGTTTAACTGTATCCATTTGCCAATTTTTTTCGAGTTTCTACCAGTTGTTGAAACTTCACAAAATGTCCGCGAATTTAATTTTTTTTATTATTGTATTTCCTCTCTTCATACAAGTATGATTATGTTTTTATTTTTCATAAGTGCCAAAACAATGGCAAAAACCCCAAAACACGAACTTAAACAACATTCACAACAATCCAAGGCACAAGTGGTCTAGGTTTTCATCGGCTTTGCATACACACATAATAATACAATAATATTATGACTAAAACAAGGTGTTGGCTAATTTCATGGACAAACATGCATGTATTTGCCATGGATGCAAAAATAATTAACAAGAATTAAAGATTTAGCCAACGAAACGAAGAAATTAATTAACAGTAATTAAAACCCCGATTGGTACACGTGTGAATTGGCCTTAGGTTCATAACCCACTGATATTAGGACATTCTTAACATCATTTTGCCACAGAAAATGAAGCCTTAGGAGCTGATTTGAAATCGTTTCATAAATCGATCAAAAACACGCGTTTTAGGTCATTTTACACATACCGGACAAGCATATCAATCAACATATGCATAACAAATGGCCATGGGACCAAAAAGTGCAGATCATAAGAACCCTAAAGGGTGGTCTCATATACAAAAAATTAGCCCCGGGGGCTGATTTAAAAACACCCTTTGATTCCATCTAAAAAACACGTTTTTAGCCATTTTTACGCATACAAGATGATCATATGACATCATATGATGGCTCGTGATACCACTATAGGTGATGTTGAAAATAATAAACATAAAATAAACATATAAACGCAGCGGATAACATCACCATTCAAGGATCCATATAGCCATATGATCAATCAAATAATAAACAACTAGGTTATACCTTTGTAGTGTGATCGGTAGAAATCAATGGAGACCTTCTTCACATGAACCTACCCTTGAAACCAAATGACCAAAATAGATCATCTCTATGATAGAAACACACTACACGTCACCGATCACCACCCGATGCTACTCTTGACCTCGTAACAATCGATCTAGCCTTGAACTACACTAGAATAAGGTTAGATGGGATCAAAAACCACAAACCCTCATATGGGTGTGTTTAATTTCGTGGCTCTTGGATAGAGGAAGGGGAGAGAAAATTAGTAATTAGTTTTCTCATTTTAATTAGTCATAATGACCAAATCAAGAGGAGGTTATAAGATCATATGTTACACTTAACCCCTTGAACTATTTCCCTTGTTCCTTTCTCTCCTAGGCTCGCCATGGGGGCCCTAAATGGGCTTGCCCATTGTTGGTCTAATCCAATAAACTAAGTACTAGCTTAGTTATTAGTAGCCCGTTATTGATCCCGAGTTACGTAGTCGTATATATAGTGTAAATACGATAAATACAATATATATACTGGTGTCTCTGTGTACAAGTGTGTGACCCCATAGGCTCACATATGTCTAGCCATATAATTATTTATTATGACACGAGCATAACATCTTTGCTACCGCCACCGTTATCTTATTCCCCCACACCTTTTGACTCGTCAAAACCGAAACCCTCCCCCGCCACCGTCACTCACGCCACCATTACGAACCTCGCCGCCACTGACCCAAACAACCAATGAAACCACTACTTCGCCGAGAGCCGAACCACCAAGAAAAACACCCACCAAAGGGGTTATTTTTTTATTTATTTTTTTTTTAATTTTTTTGAGGCATTTTTTTAGTTTTACAAAAGATCTATGACTATCAGTTGAGCTTTTAAAGTTTTCTTTTATAGATTTGTATGTTTTATTTGTAGATCCTTTTTGTCAAGATCTACTCCAGGGGTATAATTTGTTACTATAGTTCTCTCAAATTTTTTATTGTGGCTCTTTAAAGATAGATCTTAGGTCGAAATGTTTATGGCCTTTATGGTTATATTAGATCTACCTTTTCTAAAGTGTCTTTTGAGTTCAAGATGGCCAACATTCGAATTTTGATGTCACGATGTGTCAGAGTCAAGTTTTGGTTGTGAATCACCTTTAATCTCATTTAGTACTGTTTTGTCAATATTTTGGATCTGATGAAGTGATGACGGTTTTATTTAGCATACTTTTTTTTGTTTTTTTACGGTTGTATTTGTTGTTGATATTTTGTAGCTGATGAGGTGTTTAGTATTTTGTCGTGGATGATAATAGACTCGAATGTAAATAGTTTTTGTTTGCTTTTATTGTCGATGTATACAAGTGTTACGGCATGCGAAGTAGTTGTATATATAAAAAAAGAAGTCATATAAATGACCGGCATGTGTACGAGAATAAATTTCCTTTATTACAGATAAAGGTTGGGACCCTATGACTAATTGTTGCATACATTTTCGTATAAGGGTGGTGGCAACCATACCTCCCAAAAAAACTCATACCTCCCAACCCACCAATAATATCATTCCACCTCATCCATACTTTTTTCATACCTCCCGACCCTTTTTTAGTGGCAACCATAGATTTTTCATACCTCCCAACCCACCAAATCTTAAAAGCACCAAACGGTCATATTTTTTTGTTTTCTAGTTCCAAACCGCTGAGGCAATAATACCCGCTGGAGCATACCTTCCAACCAAACCGCTGGGGTGGCGGCGGTGTTCCCCGGCGGTTTGGGCATACCGCTGGTGCATAGACTCTCCATTGCCACCACCCTAAGAGAATTTGCAACTGCGTATCAAATACATTTCATATATTTAGGTCCAATATCTAGGGTCAAATATATGAAAAGTATCAAACACAATAAGGAGAACTTGAAGCTTATGCTTAAAACGTATTGAAAACCTTAATGAGGACATATGAACTGATTAACAAATCTTTAATTACCCTTTTAGCATAGTTGGTATGTGAGTACACTACTAGATGCATACATAAATTGAACATCATTATTGAGAATATAAGTTATCGCAATTACGCATGAGTACTCGACAATTTAATTTTCATTTAATTACTGCAATTAAAAATAATTCTATCGAGAAAACTCACCTCACCAAATGGGTGAGTCTAAATACACCAATATGATTCACTAATCATTGACTTGAGGCACCACAATGAAATCATTAACTTATTTAATACACCAAAGTGATTATACTAATCATGACTTGTTTCACCAAAATAAAATAATTTACTTGTTTTTTTTTTTTACTTTTATCTTTTTGTTATTATTAGTTAATCATTGTTTATTTTTACATTTCTTTTTTCTTGCTTATTTATTTTTATGGTTATTTTTTACTTTTGCCGTATACATATACATACTTATATATAAGTGAACAAATAATACAGTTTTTATTGAAAATAAATAATTAGAAATACAATAATATATAAAGTTAAACAATTACGTTATTAAGTCAATATTTTTTGAAATACAATAATAATATTCGCGAAACACATTTTGACGACTAACATATATGTCCTCCCATCCACAAATTCACCCGGTCTTTCACGTCTCTCAAGTTGTGCAAAGGACCATTAGCTACTGCTTCTTCTACACTTCCTATTTGTGATGCCAATGGTGAGTTGACCAGTGTTCCAGTCAAGGTGTTGGATAGGAAGTTAGCTAAGGTGGGCAATAGTGCAGCCGTGTTTGTGTTAGTGCAATGGTCCAATGGTACACATGATTTATTTGTTTAGTGAAATAAGTTAGTAAACTTTTGACTCAAAGCTTTACGTATTTTATTTATCTCGTTAAAATGATTTTAAATTTGTTATCGACAAAACATTAGAAGATCGTAAAATATAAATAAACGTTTTTATGATTTATTTGTATTAACACATATAAACGAGCCGAGCTCAAAATCTGACAGGCTCGGGCTCAGCTCGGCTATTGTTTTTACCCCTAATTTTGTGATTTGTATTTTTTTTTTTAACCTTAAAGTTACTTCTCACATGTATTCAATGTATTTTTGTTACGAGAGATGGTTATGAAACTAGAATTTTAGAAATTGTTTTGTGGTGGGTTGAATTAATCACATTTAGTAGTGCCTTTTATGTAAATTGGATATAGGGGTCCCACTTAATTATTGATTTGTTGCAAAATACGTGCAAAAGAAGTAGCATAATTAATACTGTATCAAAGTTTAGAATTAATACTGACGCAAAAAACATACTACGAATTCCAATACATTGAGTCATTGACTTTTTGACCAAAGAAAATTTGGTGAGTTTAGTAGTACCCCACCAAATTGATTGAAAATATTACATTGTTGTCACACGTAACCATGCCACTAAAAAACACGTTTTCCGAGCATGATTTTTTAACGCTACAGATACAGTTTGTCGAATGGAAATTATATGCCACAAAAAATGTATAAATTAAAAACATTTGCTCGCTAAAAAATTACTCATTGAATATTCGCTACCGCATTATGCGGGTATACCGCTAGTACTATAAAACTACATAAAAAGCTTCAGTAATCTTTTTTCCATTGAAGAAATGACTTGATAAAAGATTTTCTTCTTTTTACTAAAAAAGCCTTTAAAAGAGAGACGCTTGTCGACGGTTTCTAAAAATAGAAAAGCAAAGCAAAAAGTTATGAAAAAAGCTTTTACAAAAGAGCTTTAAAAGATATAAAAATAGTAAAAAAGAAACCAAAAACCATGAAAAAAAGGTTTTTTATAATCTTTTTAATACAAGAAACTTGTATTTCGGGTATAAAAATGCGACAAATGTTAGGTTCCTCAATCTAAGAGGAAAACTCGTGTCTCAAACCCTCCAAAGACCGATATTTCCTCTTCTTTTTTCTTATTACTTGTTTTAAAATTCAATTAATACCTTTTTCTTTTATCCCTTCTCACGCATAATAATAATGTTGATTCATATTGCTTTCTTTTGTTAAATTCATCTTCTGGTTCAATTTCTTTTTTGGGGTTAATCGACTCGATTAACCCTTATTAACAGGTAGTAATTCTTATGTAATTATATGCAATTTTTTATGTTTTAATTTAGTTATTGATATCATGTTATTTGATTGGTAACTTTTATCTATGCCATGTTTTTATTATGATTTTAATGAGCAAAAAATTAGTCCCCTCCTGAAAAGGGAGGGCCTTACCTGGTTTGAGTCCGTGTCGCGGTTGGTTCAAACCCCCTGGATTACTCGGCCAAAAGGTTGGAAACCATGGTTACCAGAAAGAAAAAAAATAAATAAATAAATAAATAAATAGAAAAATAGTCCCCTGTTTTTTTTTAGGTTGGTGTCGCCACTTCAGGGTTGTTTGCACTTGGTAGAAATTGAATTAAGAAAACTCGGATAATAAGGGGGTGTTTGGGGTTGTGATTGCAGACTGATTATATGATTATTGGGGTTTTATAACGATGGTATGCAGGACGGAGGTAGAGGTGGCAATTTGTGCAAAAAAAAAAGGGCTAATTTGTAAATGATTTAGGCACATTTAACCCCCTCCTTTCTTTGAAATAGGCATGTATGAACCTTTTAAAAGTTAAATGGGCATTAAAGGACACATATTTTCTCTCTGATAAAGAACATTACAATTTTTTTAAACTTATAGATATAATATATTTAATTTTTTAAATAAAAATGAGGTGTTATGTTTGAGGAATTTGTTTCTTCGTTTTGGGTCTTTTCTAAAGCGATTCGTATAAAATGAGCCCGTTTGGCCCATGCCCGTTTGGACCGTGGCCGTGCCCGCCCGGCCCACCCGTTTTGTCACCTCTAGACGGAGGGCATGTGATTCATATTTATTGATTTTTTGATGATCTAGTATTCCTTTTGGTTGATTGGTTTGAGAGGTATTCTAAAAACTGCAATGTGAAAGTTGTATTATATCAATTATTTTTTATTTATTTAGTTTGACATCTGATTTATTTGGACTGTAAATCGTTGCAGGAAATATTGATTAGGGCTGGAGTTTGTGCAGGAACAAAACTAGCTAAAGCTTTGAGAGGAGGCTTCAATTGTCTTATGAAAGTTTAGTTGTAGCATCCTCTCTTTTTGCGAGATTAATAGAAATGGACATGTCTAATGACCACAAGGAACACTCTGCTTCAGAGAGTGCGGATCCGTCATCTGTTTCTACGATAAGAATCTCCACGTCTCCAAGATCACCAAGATCCCCAAAGATTCGTCATGGCAAATATAGCCCGATCAAAGGGAGCCCTACGAAAGGTGGTAGTCCGAGGAAAAACGATGGGCATTCACATTCCGGAACTGGTGGACATCCTAAGAAAGGTAGAATGTTGGATTCTTATTGATCTGTTTTTGAGGTTATTAGTTTAATGCTGTCGTTGATGCTGTTAGGGTCGATGGTCACACATGCACACAAATACACAATAGTCATTTGTAGGAAACAAAAGTTAAAGAGACTGTATCTTTACTTGAATTATGTTAACAAAATTAACAATGTTTTTGTAGAGGTAGTTTATAATGTCTTTTGCTATGTATATTTCTAGCGATGGCAATAAGAAAGTGAAAACATTTGAGCTTGAAAGTTATCCATCAAAGGAAACATCTGAATCACCAATCTGGGCATGACCAGCACAAATGAAAATCCTTTTGCCATTTTCACAGATGGTATTTTTAGGATTTTTTGTAGATAGTTTTCTATAAGTGAATCTTTGCAGATAGGTCAATTCCTCCTGTTATTTCTATAAGTGAATCTTTGCAGATAAGTCAATTCCTCCTGTTATTAATTATTTGCACTTTTATGTCATTCCCGTGTATTCAAGTTTCTATCCATCCCATGAAAAACGGTTTGGCTGTGAGTCAAAAGACCAGAACATCTGTCATAATAACAAAACAGGGGATTTTTTTTAGCATAATAGTGGTAACAGGCTAACAGCAAACAAATGAGTAATTGTATCCTGATATGTTCGGATTAAAGGATGCACTTTTATTCATCATCTTTAACAATAACGTCTCTTTTCAGGTGGTAGTGGAGGACAAGGAACATGGGGTGGAGTGCTTGATACGGATGATAACAGCATCATTGACACTAATGACCCAAATTATAGCAGTGAGGTACGTTTATCATTTTGCGAGTTTTCACCATTTGCATTAGACAAACTCGATCTCCAATTATCTTCAGGTTAAGGAATCACTCACTGTGACCGCGTACATCAATGTTACCTAACCAAACCATCTCTATAGAGTTCCAACTTCTATGATGTGAAAAACAACATGATAGCCTTCAAACCAAACTAGACTAACCAGTTCTGTCAAGGTTTAGATGGATTCACTAGTCCTAAAAGTTACGTTGCCATAACTCATAATAAGAAAATTGGATTATTATAATAAATAAATTAAATTTAACAAAAATGGCATTACCAGCAAACTGTGATTAGTATAGGTGGCAAATTGGTTGTGTTGGACATGTTACAACGAAACAGGGTCAAAATAGGTTTATTTTTTGGTCGGGTCAAAATGGGTTGGCTTGGCCAAACAACTAATCACTTCTTTAAGCAATTTAGGAGGTTTCAAACACTTTAATATGTTTTTGGTGCCTTTTAAACCATTCAACCCTTTTGTTAGCTTTTTTTCTAAACTGTAATGTATATTGACCAATGCTCACATAAATTGGATGAAATTTCTCCTTTAGTAATAAGTTGACTTATTATAATAGAATCACGTCTAAATAAAG
Source organism: Artemisia annua (assembly GCA_014162995.1). NCBI lineage: Eukaryota > Viridiplantae > Streptophyta > Magnoliopsida > Asterales > Asteraceae > Artemisia > Artemisia annua. The sequence continues at coordinate 39,779 of LBNU01000370.1, forward strand.
TTGGGCTATTCTTGCAAATTTATTATCTAATGAAATCAATCTAGTAAACAGTAGATAGTTCTGTCTGGTTCAGTTTGGCTAACTACTTGGCCGTTTGGTCTCATGGATGTGGTTGTTTAAATTTTCACTAAACATAAATTACTACATTGTTTCAGGATACTGAGAAATCAGCTGCTAAAAAAGTTTGTCCGCGATTTGTGGAGTACAAGAAGAAGGCTGCAGTTATCGTCGAAGAATACTTTGCCACTGATGATGTTGTCTCAACTGCAAATGAGTTGAAAGACCTTGATTTGCCAAGTTATAGCTACTATTTTGTGAAGAAGCTCATATCCATGGCTATGGATCGGCATGACAAGGAGAAAGAAATGGCTGCTATTCTTTTATCATCTCTCTATGCTGATGTCATCGATCCCCAGCAAGTTTACATAGGTTTCCTTAAACTTGTTGAATCTGCAGATGATTTGATTGTAGATATTCCTGATGCTATTGATGTTTTAGCATTGTTTATAGCTCGAGCAGTTGTAGATGACATACTTCCACCTGCTTTCTTGAAAAAAGAGATGGATGCTTTGCCTAGTGGTGCAAAGGGTATTGATGTCATTAAACGAGCTGAAAAAGGGTATCTGTCGGCCCCACTTCATGCAGAAATAATTGAACGAAGGTGGAGTGGTAGCCGAAATAAAACCGTCGAGGATGTGAAGACAAAGATTGATAATTTGTTGGTGGAGTATGCAGTGAGTGGCGATAAGAAGGAAGCAGTTAGATGTATTAATGATTTAAAAGTCCCGTTTTATCATCACCAGATTGTGAAAAGGGCTATCATTATGGCAATGGAACGAAAGAAAGCTGAGGGTAAACTTCTTGATTTATTGAAAACCGCTTCAGAAGAATGTTTGATAAATTCAAGTCAGATTTCAAAAGGGTTCACTCGTATAATCGACATGATTGATGATTTATCACTTGATATACCAAACGCTAAGGAATTATTACAATCTTTGATCTCAAAGGCAGCATCAGAAGGTTGGTTATGTGCTTCATCTTTAAAAGTGCTATCATTATCAGAAAAGAAATTGGTAGAAGATAGCATAGTGAAAGCTTTTAAAACTAAAGCTCTATCAATAATTCAAGAGTATTTTTTGACGGGTGATGTTTTGGAAGTTAATAGTTGTTTAGAATCAGAAAAACTTTCTTCTATCCCAGAACTGAAAGCTGTCTTCATCAAGAGGTTGATTATGTTAGCAATGGATCGCAAAAAAAGAGAAAAAGAAATGGCTTCTATTTTGTTATCCTCTTTGTATTTCCTGGCTGATGATGTGGTTAACGGATTCACAATGTTGATAGAATCTGCAGACGATATTGCTTTAGATATTCCTGTTGTTGTAGAAGATCTCGCTATGTTTTTAGCTCGAGCTGTGGTGGATGATGTATTGGCTCCCTTACATTTGGAAGAAATTGGTGGTGGTTCTTTAAAGCCTGATTCTGTCGGGAGCAAAGTTTTGAAAATGGCTAAATCGCTTCTCAATGCTCGGCTTTCTGGTGAACGGATTTTGAGGTGTTGGGGTGGTGGAGGAAGTTACACAAACGGGTGGGCGATTGAAGACGTTAAAGATCAAATTGGTAAACTATTGGAGGAGTTTGAGTCTGGTGGTGACACTAGGGAAGCTTGCAGATGCATAACGGAATTGGGTATGCCCTTTTTTCATCACGAGGTTGTTAAGAAGTCATTGGTGACAATCATCGAGAAGAAGAATGATAGAGTTTGGAAGCTTCTGAAAGAGTGTTTTAACACAGGAATCATAACTCAGATTCAGATGACGAAAGGATTTGGGAGGGTGGTAGAATCGCTTGATGATTTGAGTTTGGATGTACCCGATGCTAAAAGACAATTTGGATCTCTTATCGAAAGGGCTAAAACAGAAGGTTGGTTGGATTCGTCATTTAGTTTCAACAAAGCAGCACATCCACTGGAGAACGGGTATCGTTCTTGAAATTCTGTAGCATGTGAAGGTTTAAAGTTGAGAATGCAAATATTTGGAAAAACCGGGAATAAATGATTCTGCAGTTTACATAGATATGATACTTTTTTTTATGAACGGGTTGAATTTAAATACTTACCTTTATCAATGACTTGTGTAGATGAAACATACTTCATACTTGTTGGATGTAATTATTGGCTTAAAAATATTAGTCATAGATAATTGTGTTTAGTTTGAAAATACATGTTTGAGAGTCAGGGACAGTGATTCGATTAGATACATTTTAATGAAAATAATCTTTTGAATGTTCGGATATCTTTGTAAAGTAGTATTGCTCTACTTATTTACGGTTTGGCGGTTACATAAGTACTACATCCATCCTGTATTTTTTCATACAATAAGTTGCATACCAACACGATTGTACATTCAAATAGTTATTGTAATAATGGAATGGTGCATTATGTGATAGTGTATGATAAGATTCATTATAAGGTTTCAGATATTATAACTGTGATCCCAATTATATCCACATATGTGCATATACAGTATCTTGTGTAATCACATCATACGAGAATTGAAGTTGCATATGCATTTTCACAAATACATACATATTCAGATTTTCATGACGTGAAACGCGCATTAGCGTCAACTAGACGAGTACCTGTGCCTAGCAACGGGATTTTATAGTCGCAAATAGCAATGGCAATTTCTGACCCGACACGAAACTTAACTGAAACCGACATGCAAATTAACAGGTTCGGATTGAGTCTATAATAGATTTCGGATCGGGTTTGGGTCGACCCAACTAACCTGTTTATTAAACAGGTCAGGTTTGGGGTTGAGAATAAATTAAGCGGATCGACCCGCTAACCCGTTTAAGATTTTTTACTTCAATTAAAAACTATTTATATTTTATTGTACGGGTTAAATGAGTTAAACAGGTCGACCCGCAAACCCGTTTAACCTTTTTAACTCATGTAATGTGCCTACTTTTGTATAAAACGTGTTAAATGGGTCAACCTAAAACCCGTTTAAACTATTCAACCTGTCTAACCTATTTAACTCGTTAACCGTTTAACCTTTTTAATTCATGTAATGTGTCTGCTTTTGTACATAAAACGGGTTAAATGGGTCGACCCGAAACCCGTTTAAACTATTCAACATGTCTAACCTATTTAACCAGCTAAATTTCTCTGCAAAGAACAAATTTTGAAGANAAAGTCATTGGTGACAATCATCGAGAAGAAGAATGATAGAGTTTGGAAGCTTCTGAAAGAGTGTTTTAACACAGGAATCATAACTCAGATTCAGATGACGAAAGGATTTGGGAGGGTGGTAGAATCGCTTGATGATTTGAGTTTGGATGTACCCGATGCTAAAAGACAATTTGGATCTCTTATCGAAAGGGCTAAAACAGAAGGTTGGTTGGATTCGTCATTTAGTTTCAACAAAGCAGCACATCCACTGGAGAACGGGTATCGTTTTTGAAATTCTGTAGCATTAGTAAAGGTTTAAAGTTGAGAATGCAAATATTTGGAAAAACCGGGAATAAATGATTCTGCAGTTTACATAGATATGATACTTTTTTTTATGAACGGGTTGAATTTAAATACTTACCTTTATCAATGACTTGTGTAGATGAAACATACTTCATACTTGTTGGATGTAATTATTGGCTTAAAAATAGTAGGTCATAGATAATTGTGTTTAGTTTGAAAATACATGTTTGAGAGTCAGGGACAGTGATTCGATTAGATACATTTTAATGAAAATAATCTTTTGAATGTTCGGATATCTTTGTAAAGTAGTATTGCTCTACTTATTTATGGGTTGGCGGTTACATAAGTACTACATCCATCCTGTATTTTTTCATACAATAAGTTGCATACCAACACGATTCTACATTCAAATAGTTATTGTAATAATGGAATGGTGCATTATGTGATAGTGTATGATAAGAGCAGAAGGTATGGTTCTACTCATGCTTCGCCATGCCCACATGGCAACCTCGCCATTGCTACTCACCATACCAGCCCAACTTGCCACTTCTCCATATTCGGGTGTTGCTCGTCTGCACGGCGAAGCAAAACACTGACATTTGGTGGGTCCCAATTATTATATAAAACTCACTCTCTCACATTTGAAGTGTATTTTAAAATAAAAAATAAATAAAGTTGTAAATGGTGGGGCCCAAATGAGTAAGTTGTAGTTAGTTGTGAGTGAAGGGAGGTTGTAAGGGGAGGTTTGTTAAGATGATGTGGCACCCCGTGGGACCCGAATGAGTAGATTTTGCTACTCACCACACCCACCCCTCTAAGATTCATTATAAGTTTCAGATATTATAACTGTGATCCCAATTATATCCACATATGCGCATATACAGTAACTTGTGTAATCACATCATACGAGAATTGAAGTTGCATATGCATTTTCACAAATACATACATATTCAGATTTTCATGACGTGAAACGCGCATTAGTGTCAACTAGACGAGTACCTGTGCCTAGCAACGAGATTTTATAGTCGCAAATAGCAATGGCAATTTCGGATCGGGTTTGGGTCGACCCAACTAACCTGTTTATTAAACAGGTCAGGTTTGGGGTTGAGAATAAATTAAGCGGATCGACCCGCTAACCCGTTTAAGATTTTTTACTTCAATTAAAAACTATTTATATTTTATCGTACGGGTTAAATGAGTTAAACAGGTCGACCCGCAAACCCGTTTAACCTTTTTAACTCATGTAATGTGCCTACTTTTGTATAAAACGTGTTAAATGGGTCAACCTAAAACCCGTTTAAACTATTCAACCTGTCTAACCTATTTAACTCGTTAACCGTTTAACCTTTTAATTCATGTAATGTGTCTGCTTTTGTACATAAAACGGGTTAAATGGGTCAACCCGAAACCCGTTTAAACTATTCAACATGTCATTTAACCAGCTAAATTTCTCTGCAAAGAACAAATTTTGACGAGGACGGGGCTCACACATAAACATGTTGCTCGTTATCATTGTTTGGGAGGGGCTTGATGTATTTGAACCTCCCTGCTGCCGGTGTCGAGCCTTGGCTTAGTTGGATGCGCAGGAGGAGCATGATGACCTTCTGGGTTAGGGCCGGATGGAACCTCCCACATGTTGGCACCCAGCCATGACAGTTGGCTGCTTAGGAGGAGCATGATTGCCTTCAGGGTTAGGGCCGGATGGAACCTCCCACATGCTGGCACCTAGCCGTGGTTCAGTTGGCTGCTTAGGAGGAGCATGATTGCCTTCTGGGTTAGGGCCGGATGGAACCTCCCACATGCTGGCACCTAGCCGTGGTTCAGTTGGCTGCTTAGGAGGAGCATGATTGCCTTCAGGGTTTGGACCAGATGGAACCTCCCACTTGTTGTCACGTTGTCATTGTTTTGATTCTGAAGGAACCAACCTTTTGATCCATGGTTTAATTGGTTGCGCATGAGCATGATTTCCTTCTGGGTTCGGGCCAGATGGAACCTCCCGTTTGTTCGCATATAACAATGGAGGTGAACCCACAGGAGGGTATATATTGTGTAATGGATTCGACTCAGATGAAACCAGCCTTTTGGTAGTGGCTGGATCACTTAAAGAAATAAACTTTCTTGTTACAAAGACATGGAGCCTTGAACCATGTAAATTGAAACAAGGGTGATGAAACTGAGCAAATAAAACCCCATTGTCAATTTATCAAGGTTTATGAATGTGTGTAGCTGTTTATTTATACAAGATGATCATTTTAGGAATGATTCAAATATATAGTATCTTTATAATTCTGCATTATATGGTGTGCTAAAAACACTCATGCAATGTGAATGGTTTATATGAGATTTATAGTATCAAAACTTCTTTTTATAACAATACACATATACGGTCATTATATAGATATGCAAAATCGAAATTAAATTTTCTTCTCTTTAAACTACATAGATATTGCTTAAAACACTCGTCAAATCAAAGATGCAATGTATCAACCTTAAATATATATGGATTTTTAAAGAAACAAACTATAATATTTTTTCCTATATCTTTTGTAAAAATAACCATTATTAATAAATCAAAGGCCAAAATACATCTATTCCAGAATAGAAAAATATGGGAACAAACCGGAAAACCGAACTACTACTAAAACCACTCCATTAGACAGTCAAGCAAGCCGAATCGAGGGACTACATCTTCAGCAAAAATGTCAGTATCGCAATTGCCTAGCGTGTGACACGAGATCTGTTTACTAGTTTTAAGTGAAACGTAAACGTTAATCTTATGCAATGAACGGATAAAAAAATTAGTCACATGAAGTAGTCATCTCAATCATTTTCCAATTTAATAATGTCGAGCTAGCTAGAGTATGCATAAACTTTTAGTCTTTATTCAATAATGAAAATTAAACTTGCATTCACTGAATGATGAGATAAAATTAACTACTAAAAATAGGTGAATTACACGATGTTAACGTAGCTCTAGGTTGTAGTGTTTCAGCCTTCCCATAATCCGAGTTAATTCCTTGTTCCAGCCCAAATCGAATGTCGGATCTTTGTATCTCCTCTCCCTTTTTTGGGGGGGTAATCATTGTTTCCGACATTTTGGCCGACTAATCCACGAGGTTTGAACCCGCCGTCACACAAACTCAAACCGGGTAAAGCCCTCCTTTTTCAGGAGGTTTGCTTGGCCACTTGTGATCTCACACATCTTAGAGTGATAGTTACAAGCCTTTTTGCCACTAGTTCTCTATCTTCTGCGTGTTTATATTACCTTTAGCTGGAAACATTAATGTCACCTTGCATGGGTGTCGAGACCTAGAATTCTGATCTTTTTCAGACTCGTTAGTTAGCTTGTCAAGGTTCTAGGACAATAGTTGTATTACAAGATATGATACCTGTGTTGGACCTTGTAATTGCATATGTCTTGAAAGACAAAGGACCAAATGTGTTAAATAGAAACTTAATAACCACCAAAGTTAGTTAAGTTAGTTATGTGAGAAAAGTCAACAAAATTCTGTATTTGGTGAAGGGTTGTGTCGTTTGGCATATACCTCTTCTAACAGACACAACGTTTGGGTCATACCCATTCGGTGTCTATAAATAGTTTAGCACATATATCATTTTACGTGTNCTTTATCATTTGTGGCACACTTAACATATTTTGATCAAGTTCAGGCACATATAAGACTCTAGAAATGTATTTGGTACCTTTCTTTGTGTTGATAGCGATAGTACCTCTTCCTTTTGCTCGAGCATAATATCCATCTCCCAGCTTCACTCTTGGGTTGTCTGAGGTGTCGAGACTAATAAAGAAAGATCTTTCCGGAGTCATATGACTTGTGCATCCACTATCCATAAGCCACGTTAGGCTATCTGGATGTTTATCAAGATGCGACGCCATGAACAAGTGCTCATCATCAACCTGATCTTCTTCGGAAACATTTGCTTGGTGATTTCTTTGTGTGTTGCTTCGAGTTTTCTTTGCTCTACAATACTTCTCGACATGTCCAAACTTATTGCAAAAGTTGCACTTGAAGTTTGGTTTATCTTTGAACCAACAATCAGCTTCTTGATGGTTCGTGTTTTGACAAATATTACATGGAGGAAAAATACCTTTCTTTAGTGCTGAAGAAGAGTTTTGTGAGGCAGAGCCTCTATTGTTTCCTTTGCTGAAACTTCCTCTTCTGGAAGTGTTCTGTTTGGAATTTCCTGCCTTGTTACTTTTAGAAAATACTCTAAAAGCACCTTCTGCTTTCTCCTCTGATCTAACAGAAACTCTTTGCTCTTGTGCTTGGAGTTTACTTGTTAGTTCAGAAACAGTAAGCGTATTGAGCTCACATGACTCTTCTATGGCAGAAATTTTTGCTTCAAACTTTGAAGGAACGCTAATCATCATCTTCTCCATACTTTCTGGTCTTTCACAACTTCTCCATGAAGTCTCATTTGATTAATTACGTCCATCATCCTTGCCGAGTAATCTTTCACCAGCTCGTCGTCTTTCATTCTTAATAATTCAAACTCTCTTTTGAGAGTTAATAATCTGACAGCTTTTACTCTATCAGTACCTTCAAAGGTTTCTTGGAGTTTATCCCACACAAATTTTGGTGTCTCCAAGTCCATTATAGAGGTGAAAATTTGATCGGCGATACCTGAATGCAAACAGGTTAGTGCCTTGTCCTTCTTTAGCGACTCAGTCTCGAAAGTTCTTAACTGAGCAACCGTTGGGTTTTCTTCGAGTACCGGAGGACTTTCATCAATCTCTACAACCTTCCATAAACCTTGAGATTTCAAATATGTTTTCATTTTTACTGCCCAAATATGATAATGCACTCCAGAAAATATTGGAATTGCAGGAGCAGTAGATGCACTAGATGCCATGTCTAGGCTGAATTTTTGTTGAATCTCGAAGGTGTTTTACTCGAGTAATAGCACAGCCCCTTAAGAAAAGAAGCTCTGATACCACTGTAAATGATTGATAAATTCTGCACTTAGATATGAATTAAGTAGCAGACTTGCTCATATAATGATAGAGAGAGTAAATTGAAAATGGAAATTGAAGGCTGGAAATGTTATTCTTATTATGATTGTAATGTGATATTACCAACACTACATTTGCTTGTATTTATAGACATACAAGACTTAGTACATAGACTTTACTTTGCGTCTAAGTATTCTTAGTAAGCAATGACTTAATAGCTAAGACTTGTAGATATTTAAGTATTCTTGACAAGTAAGAATACTTCTTAGCTAAGGTTACTAAATATCTAATATCTTAAGAGATAAGGATACTTAATAGAGAAGTATCCTTCATGACTAAGATAACAAAATATCTTCTAGATATTATTTTACAACAAACAATCTTAGATATTTTAATAGTATTGCCCAATTGAGCGTCTTAGCTTTTGTGATAGACATGGTGTTCAAACTCTGTATTTGCCTTGTTCCATCTAGTTTTTTTCTAGCCTAGCTTTGGACACTTTTTTGACAATTAGGCATCGTCCCTTTCAACTAGAGCTCGCACCCTTACAGGGTCTCACTCGAACGATATTTGTGCTCTAGGTAATATTTGAGCTTTGCGGTTTGTCTAGATGGTCTAGCTAAAGGTAGCTAGGCTTGTTGACTAAGGCTAGTTGTGTAGGATTCAGTTTTAACTTTCAAAGATTCAAGTTCTAAGTTTCGAAGTTGGTATTTGTATCAAAGTTTCAAGTTTGCAGTTCAAAGTCAAGTTGCTCAAGGTCATCTTTGATAGCATTTTACAGTGGTCATCTTTACATTAGCAAGTTTGAAATTTCAACTTTTCAAGAATGTCTCTTTTAATGGAAGGTTCCTGCCTTCCTTCAAAATGCAACGCCATTTGGATCTTTTAAGATCTTTCAATGTACTCCGTATTTGATAAGAAAATTACAAAATTAAATTATCGAACTACCAGAACAATGGTCCAGCAATTTGATTTGAGTTACTTACAAGATGTTGATTGTTGGCTGTTGAGTGTCTCAAAATGTGATCATATCCTTGGCCGCCGCTGTATCCTTATACTTTGTATAAATATTTATGATATAAACACGAATGATGCAAATTGATACAAGACTTGGATTTTAATTCCACCACAATACTCAGATAGACCTTTTATTATCAATGCAAATTTTTTAGGTAGAAGAAAACTTAATTTTTATGATCAATTATAGGAAGGAAGGACCACAAATAGCATTTCAGTATCCTAACTACCATCGATCATTGCCGGGACTGGTGCGATGCCGATCTCATTATTGTGTAATGGATTTGCACCAGTAGGAACCAGCCTTTTGATAGCAGCTAGACTTGGAGAGCGATTAGACAATGTTATTCGGTTTGCATGGCTTGGAAGCTGGCTGGGTGATGTTTGAGAGTTTAGAAAAATGGTAAACCACTTTTTGACAGGTACATGGTTTGGAGGACGGTCAGATGATGTTTCTGGGTCCAAGACAGTAATCGTCGTGTCTGCTAGCTGCACAGATAAAAGAAACTTTCTGGTTACGTAGCTATTGGAGACCCAAGCCATTGAATTTGAAAGAAGTATGATTAAAGTCAGCAAACGGATTCCCATGGTTAAGGTTATACGAGTGTAGTTCTTGATACCACATTCTTTAGCAGTTATAGAAATTGTAACTTGTAGTAAGGGCTTTAGTAACAGTTGAAATACATTATACACTTATTATCACATTAATTGTTGGGCTGTTTCTTTTTGGCAATTGTCTTTTCAGAGACAAATTCAGATCGAAACACACATTTTTGTGTTGTTTCTTTTTTCACTAAATGCAAAATGAATGTTGTGTCTTTTCTTTTTCTTTTCTGGAACACAAATGTTTTATAGATAAAATCGCACCTCTCTGTGTAACGGATCATTGGGAGATAAAAATGAGATCATGGTTTACTAGTCATCTATTTTGGCCGGTTATAAGGGGTGTTTGGTCAAAAGTTGAAAATATCAGATGTAGTCATATTCTTACTGACCAACCACAACAAGTGAATGTATTATTAAAACACATAGATCTGTAGCAGCCATTAATATAAAAATAATATGCAATCTAATGTAAGTTTAGATAGTATATTCATTGTATTATTAAAACACATAGATATGTAGCAGCCATTAATATAATGCAATCTAAATGTAAGTTTAGATTATATATTCAACAAATATCAATGCATGGTTCACATAATTTTATACAAACAGAAATGTACTCCACAATGCTTTTCATCTTACTCTCTCTTTTTTCATTCTTGTACATCTTTTCAACCAAATGGTTTAACGGAAAATCAGGCAGCTCCGCCCAACTACCGCCTGGCCCATACCCGATTCCGATCATTGGAAGCATCTTTAAACTTGGAAACAAACCACACCACTCGCTTGCCGCCCTTTCCGAAACTTATGGACCTTTAATGTCCCTTAAACTTGGTAGCATCACCACAATTGTTGTTTCATCCCGTGAAATCGTGCAGGAGGTTTTTTCAACACACGATATGTCTTTCTCTAGTAGAGCTATCCCCTATAGTGCCTACAGTTACACACAAGACCTGAAAAAAAAACTCTGTAATTTGGTTACCGGTAGGGGATAAATGGCGAAGTATGAGAAAAATATTAAAAGAACAGTTATTTGCCATACGACAACTAGATGCTAGCCAGGATTTACGCATGAAAAAGGTTCAGGAGCTTCTTAACTATGTCCAAGATTGCAGTACGATTCAAAAAGCGGTAAACATTAATCACACTGCAGCTACAGCAACTCTTAACGTTCTATCAAACTTCATTTTTTCCATTGATATAGCTCATTATGATTCAACTTCAACTGACGAGCAGTTTCGAGATCTCATATTGGAAACAATAAAAATTGGTGGAACACCTAATCTAGCCGATTTCTTTCCTGTACTTCGTCATCTGGATCCAAACGGGTCAATGAAGCGATCAAACCCCTATACCCAGAAGCTGATGGCGACATTAGAACAGCATATCAATAATCGAATGGAGGAAAGAGCTACACGGTCATCTGATGCACCTTCCTCAACCAACGATCTTATGGATTTGCTATTGGACAATACCCAAAACGAGATACCATCAGTTAGTCTTGATGACATGCCAATATTGATCTTTGTAAGTTATCTTTTTTTATACTCCCTAAAAATACATATGGATATTTCTAAACCAATGTTCTACATTTGTCAATAATAGGCCTCTCCTGTCTGCACCAGCAGCAGTTATACGTCTCTCTCTCTCTCTCTCTCTCTCTCTCTCTCTCTCTCTTTTAAGGGTTTTGTGTTTATGTGTTGAGTTTGCGTTTTTGTTTCTTGTTGTTGCAGCAGGTTTGGTTTGGCGCCAAACCAATGGAGAGAGATGGTTTTTTAAACTTTTGTCATTTTGTGCCTTGTTGACTTGTTGTTATGCATGTTTACATTGTTAGCTCCTTTCATTGTTTTTCTTACACCGTTAGTCTCTATTATGTTTACATCGTTAGTCCTAACATGTTTCCAATGTTAGTTCCTAAGTTATCTTTCTTATATTTTTTCAATTTCGTACTTTTAATGTATCCTTATTTTATTTAATGAAATCTGTTTTTTTATTTGAATAAATAAAATATATATATATATATATATTAAAAATGGTGGGGCTCGGGGTGTCTTATAACTTGAGTGACGAGGGAGTGTGCTTTAAGGTTAAGTTATAGGTTGTGAGTTAAAACTGAGGTAGCAGAATTTTGAGTATAACAGTTTCATATATTCATGCCAATATCTTTTGGGCAGGATCTATTCATAGCCGGATCTGACGCGACATCAAACACATTGGAATGGGCTATGGCTGAGTTAATCCGTAACCCTGAAAAAATGTCAAAAGCCCAATCCGAGCTTAAAGAACTAATGGGAAATCAAGATGGACCAATAGAAGAATCATACATCTCTAGATTACCTTATTTGCAAGCCGTCGTTAAAGAAACACTTCGTTTGCATCCCCCAATTACTTTTCTAGTCCCTCATAGAACTATATCAGATGTCAAGGTCCGAGGCTACATGATCCCTAAAGATGCACAAGTCTTGTGTAATGTATGGGCCATGGGCCAAGACTCGAACGTATGGCCAAACTCACAAATGTTCGAGCCAGAAAGATTTCTAGATGTTAATATCGACTATCAAGGTCAAGATTTTGAGCTCATTCCGTTTGGCACCGGAAGAAGGATGTGTCCCGGATTGCCTCTTGCTCATAGAATGTTGCATTTGATGTTGGGGTCTTTGATTCACAAGTTTGACTGGAAGATTGAAGGAGGGATGAGACCACAAGATATAGACATGACTGATAAATTTGGGTTTACTTTTACTATGCAAAAGAATCTACCTCTACTTGCCATCCCAATTAAACTTTGACTTTGATATCATTTTAGTCGTTTACTTTATGCATGTTGTGTGTTCATGCATTTGAATCTTGAACCCTATAATTAAGTGATAGTCAGAATGTTCTACATGAATAATTGTTGCATCGAATAATGTATATTTGTATGTGTTTATGCATTCGAATAATGAATCCTATAATTGAGTGATACTCAGAATGTTCAACATGAATAATTGTATGTGATCATGCATTTGAATTTCTTATGATGAAATTTCCACACAATTAATTCTTGATTAGTGATACTCAATACATATTTGATTATTTTTTAATTAGTTTAGATATATGATTTGTAAATCGATAGAAAGATATCCACGCCGTTTACTTTATATATATGAGCATACATACGAAAGTGACATAATAAACAATTTCAATAGGAATATTTACTTGTTCATGTCTAATTATTGTGTTTTAATATTGTTTTAAAACTAATTGATTTATATAATTAACTGATTATGTTTCATGTTCAATTATTGTGTTTTTTTAATCAATTTTGTGTTTTAATATTGTTTAGGTAAAACTAATTGACGAGATACATGGATCGACAATCACTTTATATCATGATTCATGCATAAATATATACTCGCAGCAGAGTTATTTTGCGTAGTAAATATTATTTACATCCGGAAGGACTCATCATCATCATCTACCTAAAAAGAAATTAATAGCCAATATTAAAAACATTTTAATATTTCACATATTTTTTATAGTTATCTCATGAACCTTTAATCATTAGACATAACAAATTATACCGTCTCGACCAGCATTTAATTATCTTTTTACAGAAGGGCACTTTGGTATACATTCGACAAACTTTTTTTTTCACGTTTTTTTACATTTTTATTTTTTATTATTTTTTTTATTTTTTCCTTTTTCACGTTTTTTTTTCACATATGTGTTTATTAGAATATTCAATAGCCTCCAAACTTCCGTGTTTTATTGAAGATAATTATTGATTGTCGTCTCTTGCTTAATTAGTTGTTATTGCGTTAGGAGTTGAAAAACTAGCTTGATCATAGGATGCTTGTCTAGATAATCCAACTAAACGTCCCACTATAGTGCAATAGTTGGTAGATTCGTTGTATTTATTGTATGGATTGCGATCGTTGACATTAAGAGTCTTAGGGAGTCCTATAATATTCCCGTCGTTGTGGAATTGCGGTCGCTACATTATGGTTCTTAACGAGTTTAATACATTCATAGAGTTAGGGCATTCGGCACCTCCCTACAACTAATATTACGGAATACAATGCGGTAATTAAACAATGACGTGACAATTCGACTAATCAATAGGATTTAACTAGAGAGTAATCAGATTCTAAGTAAACACCTTCACTTATCATATAGGAGTTCACCAATTTACTTTTTACATAATTAGTTTTAGTTAGTTTAATTAGTAGTATAAAAATCAAACTTTTCAAACCCCGAGATTTTTACTTGCTTTCTTATAAATATAAAAATACAAAAATAATCATCCCTCACCTTTAGATCTAATTTGTTATACACTTCGAGCCTTCAAAACACTATTCTCCTAGAGAACGATCAATCCCCCGTGTCTTGCCTATACTACACTACAATGATTAGGTACACTGCATAGAAGGATTGTAAAAGTTAGTGTTTCGCAAAATTCCGCATCAACTTCACTCCATCGATATGCACAAAGATTGGTGCTCACTAATAAAAATAATAAAGTGTTGTGAGAGAGATATAATGGGTCTCACGGGTTTTGTATAAAACCCATCATATTAGTATGGAATAAGAAATGTCTTGTCAAAAGAGATTGAAAGATAACTTTTTATCGACCAAACATCATTTTTTTTTTGGTCTCTCGTAACCAAATCCAAACCCCACACCCCAAAACAAACGCACCCTAAATCAGCTAAACTAGTAACAAACAATAGAAATCTGCAATTTTGTTATTAGTAAAAGGACATAAACCGTAAATAACAAAACTCTAAGAAACAATAGATCGAATGTTGGCGCCCATCTTTCTATATCTGTTTCTTGATTTGTAAAAACTCGTTGGTTATCATCATCATCATGTCGTTCCGTAGACGAACTTTGCTCAAGGTCATTGTTCTCGGCGACAGCGGGTAATGTTTATTTATGCCATCATTTTATGATCTTATTGTTTTCATGATTTATAATATTATTTGTGATTCTTGTTCTTAGGGTTGGAAAGACGTCTTTAATGAATCAGTATCCTTTATTACCTTTCTTTTTAATTGTTTTCGTCCCGCGCAATGTATATTCGTATATGAAATTGATTAATTATGTGTAATGTATATTATGGTATTGATTAATTTGTTTAGAATATCATTGTTTTTTTTTTGGTGATAGTTACTCGTGTTTTGTTAGTATAGTTTAACTTTTAGGTTCTACTCTATGATTTAGGTTTTTGTGAGAATTAGCGCAAAACCGAAATGTGTTAAGGGTAACTTTGTAGTTCATATTTTCTAGAAATGGGTTCAAGAGTCATACTTTTAGAGGGTGGTTGGATGTGCACTTTAGAATCAATCAATCCCACCTTAAAGAATCACAATCATTATCTAATAACAGGAAAGTTATCATACCTTCTTATAGAACTTCTTAACTGATTATGAAAGTTACTGACCTTAAGTAATCAAAAAGTTATAACCAAACAGGTTACTCAAATATTCATTATTGATTATTGCGATTTTAAATCGCAATAATGTTATTAACATCATCCAAACAAGCTCTAGGATTCGAGGCTATGTTCCGCTCCCGAGTTTATGTGATCTTAACTCACAATAATCATTTTAACAAATTTTTCTTCTTCATCTAACTTGTGATGCTTATAACTAATTTTAGTTCCAGTTGCATTGTTGTTACCCATGGGGTGTTTTGAACCAGTTTAGATCATTCCAGTTAAGCCTATGTTTATACTTTATCCTTTGAACAACGTATCAGAAATGATTTCGATATTAAAATTACTATATATGACTTTAGATTATTGTGAGTGTGGATCTTTGACTGCTTCTAAAGATACGTACATAAAAGATTTAGTCAACAATATAAAGCTACAATTGGAGCTGATTTTGTGACCAAGGAATTGCAGATAGATGACAAGATTGTAACACTTCAGGTCATTCTTATATAACTGTTCATTAGTCTGATGTTATTCTGTATATGATTTATATTGATCATCCTAAAGGTAATTTTTTGCTGATTAATGGGTCAGATATGGGACACTGCTGGCCAGGAGAGATTTCAAAGTCTTGGTGTTGCGTTTTATAGAGGAGCCGATTGTTGTGTTTTAGTGTACGATGTAAATGTAATGCGATCTTTTGAGACACTAGACAATTGGCATGAGGAATTTCTCAAACAGGTAGAAGAAATTCATTTTTCCTCTTGCGTACCTGTTTCTATGTGTGATTTTCTTTAATTGTTAATCTTTTATGCTGTGAAATTTCTTTTGAATTAATTTTGGGAGCCGTAGCATTGTGTGATATACAGGACTGCATCATGCACCTCATCAAAACTTTTTTCATCTCTTAGAATCTATACAGCTTAGTTTGGATGATTTCAGTGCAGTCACAGTGACATTGCAGTTGCAAAAGCAGGGGTCTTTAGGAGAAAATAATGTGTGTTTCTGTACAATTTGACTATCAATCACTCGTATTACAATATAGTTTAAAGGTTTCACTTGCTTCCATGATTGGAACCCTTTATTCAATTTCATAGCTATAAGACTATAACTGCTAAAAGCTGGATCTTTAGAATCAGCCACCCTCTAGAATTGTTTCCTCTATAACTAGTAAGCCCTAAATCTCTTAATAAACTAGTTGATCCTAGATCTTGGCTGATGTTCAGTTAGCAAATATTCCCATTATATTTAATATAACCTACCTAACCCGATTGTATTCAACAGTACGTATCTATTTGCGCATACCAACCCTAGCTTAACGAAACTTGTATCTTTTCTTGAATATTCCAACCTATGACTGTTGCTAGTTGCTGCTTTCTTTTAGTCTTTATCTCATCATATTGGTAACTAGAGCTTGAAGGGGTTTTGGAAGGTCTGTTAGACGAGGCCTTATATATTTATGTAGAATGATCATGTTACCAATTAGAATCAATCCAATGTGAACGTATCAGATAGAAGAATGGACAGCAATTTGTAAGGTGACTGAACACCAAATACATCTGTCTCCCTAAATACCTATCCCTGCTTGGATAGACAGTTCCATACTTCTTTTGGATTTTTGCATATTGAGAAGTTTCTCTTTTAAGAAGTTATTCAGTAGGGTTTGATTGATGAGAAGAGTTTCAGTGTTCGATTAATGAGCCCAAGATGGCTCTTTTAGTTAAGTTTTTGCCTTTTTGTGAACAGTCTCTTGCTCATTCTTGATGGCATAACTAAATTATACTCCGTATTTGCTGTCTAAACAGTGGAATCCCACACTGCAAATTATTTTTTCTGGAAGTGCTTCACAACAAAACACAGAGGACTACTAAGCAAACTTACAGGAGGTTTGTGTAGGATAAGCTTGGTGGAAGCAATTATTTTTCATGTTGGATTCTAGAAATCGCTTGAATTGTCGAATCTCACTCTGCTTTTAGTTTAGGTTATCGCCAAACTATAACCGAATTTGTTGCGGAAGCTGTGTTTCCCAATTACTTTTCTTAATAACTGCTTAATTACTTATAGTATACATTACACAGTGCATTTGGCATGATGCCGCATACTTACAAATTTCCATGCTCGATCTTATTAAATAACAATCTCTGATAAATACCATTTAACAATGTAGTTAACTGTGAAAATGTCACTTCCATATGCCTTATATTGACAATCGGGTGATTGACAAGAAAAACCAATGTAATGGAAAATTATTAGTTATATCTTGAACCATCAAAGGAGCAGCATAACTACGTTTGGTGCAGAGTAGAATGGAATATGCTATTTAGTCATTTTACATCAGATGTATTATTCGCATATGCCTACATTTTAGTATCACAAAACAAATTCACTGCTTAGGCGTCACTAAATAGCATGCCTAACTACTTATTATTACTTTTTGATCATACTAAACTAAATCAAATGTTTTGCAGGCTAACCCGTCAGATCCGAGTTCTTTTCCATTTATATTGCTTGGCAACAAGATTGATATAGATGGTGGAAATAGCCGAGTGGTATGATTTCGCATTGATAATATTATCTTATTTTAACTTACAATACCTTATGTGATTTTCATAAGTGAATCTGGAATTAGATTTCTGAGAAGAAGGCAACAGAGTGGTGTAGCTCTAAAGGGAATATACCTTACTATGAGACATCTGCAAAGGAAGACCACAATGTGGATGATGCCTTTCTGTGTATCGCCAAAAGTGCAATGGCAAACGAGCATGAGCATGATCTGTAAGTGCACATCAACGATTATCAGCTTTCAAAATACCTGTCGCTTTGACTTTTACATTCTCAGCATGAATAAGAGATTTATCCGTAGACTCACAACCAAAAAGAAAAGTATTACTAGGTTGAGGAGCAATTGAGTATTTTGTTTATGGAGGTGGTTATGGTTTCTAACTTTTCATAGAAAATATCAAATTAATGAAACTGAAAGAAGCAACATGATACTCTAGTTACGACTATAAGGTTATGCTTTCCCAGTCCACTAGTAAAAGGTTACCGCGAATTGTATATGGCATTCCATTTGGAGTGGCCTGCAATAATTGCATCATATTCTCTTTTATTTTGGCAAAATTATTGTTCAGAAGGTTGAATAGTATGCAAATAGCTGACACTCGGACACTTAAGCTAGAACTACATGTGGAGCCAAAATAAATGTTGTAATATTTGTCGCATGGAATAGAGTTATATGTTGGAGCATTAGCCTCGGAATATGAAATTATTGTGGTAGTCATGCCAATGAATAATTAGCACGGGGACACCACAACGCGCAAAGGAATAAATGAGTTAATTGATGTGTAGGGATGGCTGTTTTGACTCGTACTATAAATGGAATGATTTGGATCATGGGTTACCCTAATGGGTCAAATAAACTAGTTAGGATTAAAAATAAATAAATAAAAATAAAAAAAATAAATAAATAAAAAGGGGGTGGGGGGAGGCAAAATCGGTTGAAAGTCACCCAAAATTGTATTTCTAATGCTTATGGCCAGTCTTCCGATCATTTTTGTTTATAGAAGTTAGATTATTATTATTATCTTAACATAGCTTTTGCAATCATGTGTAGCATGTTAGGTATTTATAGAAAACTTGAAAACCATCTGTGTGGGTTATTACAACCCGAATCGACCCATTTAAAGGAACCATTACAACTAAAACCTGTTTTGACCCGTTACCCCACCTTTCAACTTTTCCACTTCCGCTGTAACTCTCAGAGTTCTACTTGGGAAATTCTCGATAGTAGGCTCTATGACGTACCTTAATCATTCAGCAGATACTATAACTTTAACTGCTTCCTAATTCTTTTAATTTACTTTCATGTTGATACAGTTACTTCCAGGGAGTCCCCGATGCTGTAACCGAAGCAGAGCAACGTGGTGGCTGCTCATGCTAAATATAACACGAGTTTTGTTTCGTCTATTATGCTTTTGGTGCTTACTCGTTACTACTCTGGGTTTTATGTTGATATTTGGCATTCTTTGCGTTATTGTACCTAAATTACACGAGGTATTCATGTCCAGTTGTATGCATGCAATACATGTTTGCTGCTGTTAATAGCTAGTAGCCTTTCTGGCTGTTTGTTGACGACACTAAAGTGTAGGGTTTTTGTATCCACTGATCGGCCTGGTTTCATAGATTCTCACTTTTTTAGTAGTGAAATTTGACACTTCATTTCTTGCAACATTTTCCAATGGTTGTACACGTTGTAAAAGATAAATACAGACAAGTCAAGGACTTATTACAAACCCAATTTTATTTGCTTGAGAAATAAATTGACGTCATGCGCATGGCAATACCACATGGAAGCTTCTCCATGACTATGTGTACACCGCACATATTTGTAGATAATACCAAGGCTATGAATATATGCAAGTTAGGAGAGTACGATACACAATGTAAGGATCGACTAAGGGTTAGTCGATCCAAGAATCGACCCTAGGTCGATTTTGGGTTTTGAATAGATTTTAGGGTTTTGAGTAATGTTAATAATTCTTTAGAAAGCCTTTATATAGAATAATTAAGAATATTTAGAAGAACAATATTCATTGTAATTATCTTTAAAGACACAAGTTTGATTAGAAATCAAACTTAACCCCTCCCTCAATTAAGGGGGTCGGCTGAACACTATAAACCTTTAGGGTTTGTCGTTTGCCTTTTTAGTACTTGCATATTTATCCCAGATAAATATATACTTCGTGAATAATTACCATTTTACCCATCTATGAGAATGTTACTGTATTCTCATATCCTTTTCGATTCCATTTCATTTTGTTACTCTTTTCTCATTTTCGCTTGCATGTCTCTTGTAGTGTGAACGGTGTGACCCATCGGCATTTCTACGAAGACAAGTTGTGAAACACGCCGTTCTTTGCACACTAATCCGTTCATATAATTCATCCAATAGTCAATAGTCGTTCATCAAAATAACGTATGATAATTATATGAAAAAGAATCATGGTTGTACATAAAGTTATAAACTATAATACTTTATAGATCAATAACGATTTTGTACATGGTCTTGTTAGATAATGCATTTTTATCTCAAGTTCGAACCTTTCACCGTGCCCTTGTTTATACAACTCATGTTAGTGGTTTTTTACTTTTTTACAACTCATGTTTGTTAGTTGTAAATTTGAACCACTACCAATGGTTTTATATTTAGATAGGTCATTTATTTTGACATACCATTAGTCTCTCTAAAGTTACTAGATATATGTGACGGTAAATGTGAGCTTTTTGGTTTGGAAAGAGCATTAACTATGTCTATCAACTATATGAGAAAATGACATATATAAATGAAGCTTATTTACCGATCTGATTCACGAGTTTTTTTTGTCTAACCATAGTATTTTTAAAATTCATTTAACAAAACAAGTACTTTCAAATTTATTTAAGATAATATGGTATTTTTGAATGTTTCATTTTTCATCCCACCATGAACGGCATAACACAGTTTATGAAATTTAATACAGTAACTAGTAACATGAATGTAAACATCCGTTTATTAAAAGTAGGGATAATTCCAAAAATAACTAAGTTGCCCAATCGCGGGGGCTTTTTGACCATGGATTTGAAAATTCTTGTTTTCACCACTTGCAAAGGTTTCCCAACACGCGTCGCCCCACATGGGACGCCACGTGTCTAAAGTTGCCCAAAATTTGGTGGTGTTGCCCAAAATTTGTCCAAAGTTGCCCAAAATTTGCCACTTGTCGTCCCCCCGTTAAAGGTTGCGTTGGGCAACTGGTCAAAACAAAAATTTTCAAATCCAAGGTCAAAAAGCCCCGACGATTGAGCGACTTGGTCATTTTTGAAATTACCCCTTAAAAATATACATGTTATTCCCCTTAAGCTATTTCCTTTCACTAGAGATCGAACAAATTAAGGTGCCAGTTCTTGTCTTTATAAAATAGTTTATTTAGTCTTTTGTTATCCATAAGGAGTATCTATTGTGTGCATCTAGACATTGCTTGCACAGTAGAGCATTCTTCATAGTTTATATTTTGGTAGCTCTTAGTTACCGTTTATAAAAGCATGTTTTTTGGACAACTTGGTAAAGAACATACAGTTAGTAGGTTACACACATAAATATAAATTTATATTTTGGAACAACTTACATTTATGTTTTGAAGCATCGAATGACATATACAATTAAGGGTGTGTTTGGTAGCTCTTAGTTACCGTTTACAATTTGAAAGTACTCATTTTGTTAAATAAATTTTAGAAATACCATAGTCAAACAAAAAACTCTCTGATTCACTCATAACACATGAAAAAAATAAAAGCTTCAAATGTAAGTTTATTTAATGAGAAAGTAATACGTAGGTTACACACATAAATATAACTGAAGCATCGAATGACATATATAATTAAGGGTGTGTTTGGTATACGTTACTCGGAATGAATGAATTTCATTCCCAATAAGTTTGTTTAAGAAATTGAAGCTTAAAATTTGAATATGATAGCAGATACAAGGGTATACCCCAAATCTTACCAATATCAATGTGGTGGAATTGAATATCTATCATCAATCCCACACATATTTTTGTATAGATTCTTATTGTTTTCATTGATTTTGACCATATC
Source organism: Artemisia annua (assembly GCA_014162995.1). Lineage (NCBI taxonomy): Eukaryota > Viridiplantae > Streptophyta > Magnoliopsida > Asterales > Asteraceae > Artemisia > Artemisia annua. Next base: position 61,895 of record LBNU01000370.1, read on the forward strand.
AAAGTTTGGATACCCCAACCACTTAACATTAAACCAAACAATAATATTTGAATTGATAGTTTAAATCATTACTATTCTTATTCTACCCTATTATCAAATCCATACCAATTGTGATTCCGATTAGCAAAACAAACGACCGTAATTGAAGATCACCCATATAACATTTTTTTTAAGAATCTTTGCTTTGTGTTACGCACATGACACTAAATCATCAATCTTTTTAAAAAAATTTCCTGCTGTATCAAGTAAAACAAGAACTATATACAATCAAAGAAGCAACCCTACCGATCTGAAAAGGACATATCCATAGTCTATGGGCTTAACTAGTGAAAAAAAATAAGATGTATTTAGCATATCCCTATGGGAAAAGGACATATATAAATGAAGTTCACCTACCGATCTGATTCACTCATAACACTCGAAAAAAATAAAAGCTTCAAATGTAAGTTCATTTAATGGGAAAGTATACGTTAGGTTACACACATAGATATAAATGAAGCTTTGTATGTAAGGAACTAAGGACATATGTAAATGAAGATCATCTATATCACATTTTTCTATATACAATCAAAGAAGCAACCCTCTAACCTAAATAAATACACTACCAACTACCTTCTGCTTTACATTCAATGAAGCAACTCTTTAACCTAAATAAATACACATACTATCAACTGACTTTTGTTCTTACATTCAAACCTTCAACTCTTCATGCAACAATCTACTACCTTAAAACCATAGTTGTTAACATGTTAGCATCAAGTGTTGATCACATAACCACTACTCTTTCTCCAAGCAATATTATCAAATACAAGCCTTGGCGAAACTTACACCGAAGCAGATGCTCAAACTCATTAATTATAAATGTGCTTTTATTTTACGACACACTAGCAAAAAACCATTCTATCATTGTTGAAATAGGTGTTCTCGGACAGGTCTGACTCTTTATGCTATAACTTTGTATTTTTGTTTTGCACACATTAAACTAGCTTAATTAAAGAGTTGCATATAATTTATGTCATAGGATGGATAATTTTTTACATCGTTTTTGATATAAATGTTGAAAACTCCGTCATTGCAAAATCATTTGCATTGACTTTTGCTTACTTTTAACTAATAACAATTCTTTATCATTATCAACGCTTATAAAATGGATGCTTTTGTGGCCTTTGGGATGAAATTGACTTTTGCTTACTTTTAACTAATAACAATTCTTTATCATTATCAATGCTTATAAAATGGATGCTTTTGTGGCCTTTGGGATGAAATGGGCTATCTGTTTGCATAGCTATATAGTTGGAACAAAATGAAGTTTATTTTATTTTACCAGTTTAACAAGTTATTTATGCAGTGTGTTGTTATAGGGCTGGCAAGTATACCCTTGCCCTTGAATGTTAGTACTAGTTACTTTTTTGGTGTATGCACAAAAGCGTGAAGTTTTGTAAATATCTCTAATGCAAGCCTTTACGCAGGACGGTAACTGTTGGTTTTCCCATATTCGAAAGAGCTTTTTATGATGTTGTAAAAAGATTTGATTGTGGGGGTAAAAATGTGACTGAGGAAAGAACGACTAACCGTGAAGAATGGAGTGACGTTGGAGTCTGTTAGGTCTTTCTGGGTTATTTTGATTATGGTCGGTTGTTAACCGACCATAGATATGTGACGCGAGTGGTTTCTGGGCCGGAAAGGGGTGTTATGCTCGGGTGGGGTCAAGCGAGCATGTGTGGTCGACTCGAAATGGAAAGATCTGGGGTGATTTGGCGAAGCAGCCCTCTTGAAGACGAAGATATTGAAGCACTATAAAATGATACCATCTATGCCCGGGATTGCGTTGCGGTTAGGAAAATATCACTTGAAGAAGAAAAAACATGGTATCAGATCTGGTTTGATCCTCAGACCTAGGTGGCTACGTTGAGCCGCCTCCACTAGGCCGCCCCGTCAAATCCTAATCACAAAAACACACATCCGATAGTATCTAATTATTTTGGTTCGATAAGCAGAAGAAAGGGAGGGACCAGGAGAAGATTAGCATTATAATAACAAAAAGGGCATTCCCCTTTGTTTTATCATCATTGGCCGAACAAGAAAAAAGGTGTATTCTTTTTAGAGGCTTTAAAGGTAGTACTGCTCTTGTTCGACGCACAACAAGGAAGAAAAAAAAATGATACTCGAGAATAATTTTTTTGTAAGAAAATGTACGTGAGGATCACTACCGAAAAAACTGGCTTGTGTTAGTGAAAAGAACATTTTTTTTTTGTAAGAAAACGAGAATAATTATGACATTTTTTGTAATTAAAGTTTGTTAGCGACGGCAAGTGAAAAAATATAAACCACGAAGACATTTTTTTTTGGTAATTTACCATACAATATACACAATATACGATGTTTAAACAAAATTTCACCAAAGAATAAGAAAATGCTACAATATTTTTGTTATAATTCGTTTTAGAAATATCGATATTAGGGGTGAGCGTGGTGCGGGTTGGTGCGGGTTTTGGTAAAAACCGAACCGCATCCGCAATTGCGGTTTTTAAAAAGTGAGAATCCGCAACCGTGCGGTTTTGCGGTTTTTGCGGGTTTGCGGTTTTGTTTTGCGGTTTTTTGCGGGTTTTAATTGTTTTTTTCTCAAATTATATTTTTCGTATATATTTATTATAGAATAAATATATTATAAGGTTACATGATGGGTTGAAACATATATACAAAATGTTGTGTATTAATATGAAATTAAAATCTATTCAATACTTAAATTCTAATAGGTGAAGAATTTTAAAAACTTCGATAATAAATTGATTGAAAAATAAAATTATATGACCTAAAACTCAAAAAAATAATTAACCTATAAAATGTGTTTGAAATAACTAATTATCAAAGTATAAATAAAAACAATTTATCATACAAAAATTATGAAATTTAGTTGGTTTATTTATAAAAATATAGATATATATTTGAATATGATTTTGCGGTGCGGTGTGGTTATTGCGGTGCGGTTTTTTGTGGAAACCGAAACCGCACCGCAAAATGCGGTTTTTTTATTTTCGGGAACCGCACCCGCGGTTTTTGTTACGGTTTCGGTTTTTGCGGTGCGGGTTTTGCGGTTTTTTTCCTGTTTGCGATGGGGTTCCTGCTCACCCCTAATTGATATGAAGGTGGGTGTTTTAGACTTTTAGGTAGCAGTATGGTGATATACCTTTCCATCTAAACTCACTCACTCACTCCATCTCCGCCCCTTTCTTTCCTGTTCCGGCCATCACTACCACCGCAGGCGCCGGCGCGTGATTTCCACTCTACACCAACTCCCCCCTTCCCTCTTCTTCTACTGTTTCAGTTTTACTTAAATTACAGGTATTATCTTTGTATTATACTCCTGTTATATAATTATGATTTAATTTCGTATTTCCATAATGTGTTTATATTGTGATCTTCAATTTTGAATATTTTTGGTACAAAAAAAAGTTCACAAGTGAAGTTTTATAGTTATCAGAACAGTATCATTGCTAATTGGCTAAAACAAGTGAATCAGCAATATTTGATGGTTTATGCGTAGAGTTTAGGCCGTAAAATAGCAACAAACTTTTTTTCAAAGTCCCGTTTGAGTACGCAAACTAAAATGTGTCATACCCCAAAATGTGCATACTCGTACACTTTTTAAAAGTTTGTAACATTTAGGGGGTGTTTGTTTTGGCTTATATAGCCGGCCTATGGCTTATTTGGTTTTGGGCTTATGTTTCATAAACTCACTTTTTGTGGCTTATTTTCACACTTTCCGGCTTATATAAGTTCATTTCGATATAGTGAACTTATATAAGCTGGAAAAAGCCGGAAAGTGTCAAAATAAGCCACAAAAAGTGAGCTTATTGAACATAAGCCCAAACCAAATAAGCCATAAGCCGGCTATATAAGCTTAATTGAACACTTCCTAGTTCACGTACTCAAAAGGAACTTTGAAAAAAGTTTGTTTAATGGCTTAAAGCCTTAAACAATCATGTATATGATAAACTTGTGATAATAGAATATTGATGATAATCGAATCATCTGAAAAAGTAGCCCCTAGATTGTAAAGAATACTAGTTTTTGAAGGTCAACTTGTTTGACTATATGCGCAAATCGTGTCTTGTTTATGTATTTAATGCAGGAGTTTAAAAGTAAAGTGATCTGAGTTACAGTGAATCTCAAGAATGATTCAAACGGCTGCCCATATGTCCGTGAACTTTAACTTACCTTGCAGGTATCGCTCTATTCGTTTAAGTTAGTCTGTGTGTGTGTGAAGCCTCGTCTAGTTGTTTTGTCAAAGTTGGAGACTTCATTGAGTCAAAATTATTGATTTCAAGTTTTATATTTTGTGATATAAGAATTATTAGGGGTTCAAACCCCGTAGATTAGTCGACCAAAAAGGTCGGAAATCATGGTTACCTAAAAAAAAAAAAGATATAAGAATTATTAGTTTATTGCATTTGACAATGAAGTTTGGAATAGGTCGTAACACTTTTAAAGTTGTGGATTAGTTTGTTGCTGTTAGTTGAATTTCAGATTTACGTATATTCTAGTGAGATTGTATATTGTGCTAACTTAGTGTGCAATTCATGACAAAACGCAGAAGCGGCTCTACAAAACCATGTTCGTGGATGAATATTAGAAACGCTAATCAAAGCCAACTTTCTCAAAGAATTAAATTGAATAAAGGAGTCGAGATTAGTCAGAACTTTGGACATTTTAACAGAACCAAGTTCTTTCTAAACCTTAGCAAAAATAGGGTTTCCCCAAGTGCAAATACAATGGCGGAGGATGGTCACCTGTCAGCTATATCTGTGTCTGAAGATATTCTAGACACAAATGACAAACCATTTCAAGAGCCTGACCCATTATTCAGCAAGTGGTCACCTCCGGGGTACGTATGGAGAGGGTTATCTGTTTTTGTATTGGCTGGGCAAGTGATAATGAGAGTACTCACGGGTAACATCCACTGGAAAAACACTCTCCAACAGCTAGAAAGAGTCGGTCCAAAATCAGTAGGTGTCTGTCTCTTGACAGCGGCTTTTGTAGGCATGGCCTTCGCAATCCAATTCGTGAGAGAATTCACAAGATTGGGTCTAAACCGAGCCGTTGGTGGTGTACTAGCCTTATCCTTCACACGAGAGTTAAGCCCTGTGATCACTTCAATCATAGTAGCGGGTCGTATTGGTAGTGCATTTGCTGCAGAATTAGGAACAATGCAAGTTTCTGAGCAAATTGACACTTTACGGGTTTTGGGTACCGACCCTGTTGACTATTTGGTAACGCCACGAGTCATTGCTTCTGTTTTGGCTTTACCATTCTTAACTCTTATCTGTTTCACTGTCGGAATGGCATCCAGTGCTATTTTGGCTGAAGGGGTTTTCGGGATTAGTATTAATATCATTTTGGATTCGGCTCAGAGAGCTCTTAGACCATGGGATATAATTAGTGCAATGATAAAGTCTCAGGTGTTTGGTGGGATCATATCTGTGGTGAGCTGTGGTTGGGGAATGACCACTTTGGGAGGTGCTAAAGGTGTTGGAGAGTCAACTACATCTGCTGTGGTTATTTCACTTGTTGGTATCTTTATAGCTGATTTTGTGCTTTCTTATTTCTTTTTCCAGGGTGCCGGCGATTCACTCAAGAACTTGTAATCTTTCGAAATGAAATTGTTAGTAGCTTTAGATTATATTTTATGGCCATTCTATATATATATGTGTGTTATTGGAGAACTAATATGCATCACTCTCATTTGTTTCAGCTGTTTTGGGTCTATGAAGTTGCCAGATTATAATTGGTCTATGATTCTATGAACTTGCCTGATTCAGTTGTTTCCACATTTTTTTTTTTTTTTTTTTTTGTCCGAAATAAAAGACAAATCAACAAATTCAAAATAGAAATAGACGAGATTTTCATCTAAGCTTTGTGAGCAATATAACCCTGTTAAAATTAATTTGTATAATGACATGAAAATGGCTGAGTCGGACAGGATGAACCATGGGTTAGAACCAAAACAAAAGAAAAGCAAATTGGGTTGCCATTATGTGTCGTCTTTTTAGCTAGTCATAGCAAGAAGGCATTGGCGCATTGCATATTTTACTCTTGTATAAAAAGCATATATTTTTTGTTACGGGTGAAAAAGAAAACCAAAAATACCGAAACCAAACCTAAAATCGAAAAAACTAACCCAAAACCGAAAGTTTGGTACGGTTTCAGTTTTTGATAAAATGATATATATTTAATATAATATAAATATATACATAATAAATAAATACATAGTAAATAAATTTACAGATTTATATTCATTCTTTGGGTAGCTATAACAAATATTTATCTTAACTTTCATGCGTGTGCTTTAATTGTACATGTGTTTAGTTGACAATTATCTTTATTACATACTCGACAATGACCATACTATGTGTATTTAACTTGTTTGTGCGTGTGTTCATCTATATGTAGATATGTTTAGAAATTGGCGATAACATTATTGGGCTTATAAAAAAATGTAAAAGAACGATAAACAATTTTCTTACGTAAAGCAAGTGTACCAGTATTAATTAGCCAAGCTAAAATATAATCACTTAAAACCAAAAAACCAAACTTAAACCGTTAAAAAAACCGGATCGGTTACGGTTTTTGATTTTGTAAAAATCAAATATTTAGGTTTCGGTTTTAGCAAAAACCAACCTAAACCGCACTGTGCTCACCCTTAATTTTTTGCTAGTAGTAAAAGTATTAAAAAAAGTAAATTACTTGTATTTGGAAATTTTGGAAAGTTCGTTGGTAATTTAAGTTTTTAACCCTACTATATTAACGTGAATTACTCTTGCTTTATGTATTTTTTTGTCGTCACCGCAGCATTACGCGAGTACCGTACTAGTGATATATGTGTTGAGTAAGGGTGAGCATCGGTCCAGGACTGGACCAGACCGTGGACTGAATTAGCTAAAAAGCTAAGACCGAGAACCGGACCGAATGTGGTCGGTCCGGTCCGGTTTAGTAAGGCCAATAAGGCAATAATCACGGACTGGACCGAAGACTGAATTAGCCAAAAAACCAAGATCGAAAATCAGACTTAATGTGGTCGGTCCGGTCCGTTCGGGTCGTTTGCTCAGCCCCAGTGTTGAGTAAATATGTCATTTCAATCTTCAACTTGTGTAAATATCTGGAATTATATCATTTTTCACTTGAACTTTTGTAATTTTTATCCGTAGATAAAAGTGAAAAAAGTTAAAAACATTTGACATGAAAATTGTTGATAGGCTATAAATAACACCCGAAACGACACCGTTTCGTAGAATCAAAACATTTCACCCTTTTTAATTCACATTTCATCTCCCACAACCCAGCCCTAGCAGTAAACCATAAGCCGGAACCTAATAACATATTTCAGATCAACCATCAATGGCTCGATTCTTATCCAGATCCACTCGTCAGGTATCTCATCTTTTTCATTTCATTAATTAATTAATTACTTTGATTTGCATATCGTTCATTCACCTTCTGCTTTTAAATATTTGATTAAGTTTTTTATTAATCGACATGTTATCGCTGTTTTAAATTGATTTAAAACGGATGAAATGTTTTTGTTTTGACTTGTTTTTTTACGGTTGGATTAGATTTAAGGCTTTTGGAAATATATAATTATTATATAAATTTGGGTGTTTGAATAGAAACACATAAGTATATATTTGGCTAAATTAGATAAAGTTTTATTTTTTTTCTGTATATCTAGTGGGTGTTTGTTTAAGCTTATATGTGGCTTATGAGCTTATTTGTTTTAAGGCTTATATTTTATAAGCCCATAATTTTCTGGCTTATTTTGAGATTTGTAGGCTTATATAAGTTTATTATAGTATAATAAACTTATATAAGCCCACATGTCTCAAAATAAGCTGGAAAATTGGGGCTTATATGAAATATAAACCGAAACACAAATAAGCTCATAAGCCACATATAAGCTTAAACAAACACCCCTTTAGTTTAACACTTTAGGCTATTGTTGATTTTGTTTAAAAAAATATTATCTATAAAATACCTTGTGTGTTAACGAAATTTAGTTGTACTCATTAGTCATTAAGGTGTATAAATGTGCATTAAGGTGTATAAACGTGTCAATACACTGAAGTAATATACATTGATTTATATGAAAATCAATAATGGAAACACCTATCAAAGTATATAATATGCTGTCGTTTACTAAGTATCCTGGTCCACTCGTATATAAAAGTTCATTTGATATTGTTATATTTGAGACTCTTGTATGCTAATATAACCATATGGTTTTCACACCCTCCTTACACTTATCTTCTTATTGTCACACACATACTGGTTTAATAACTCTATGCAATGTAATTCTGTGATTCTTATGCATTACACCATGTTTGGTAGTTTGAGTTTCGAGTGATTTTGTACCATTGGTATTTTCTAACTTTTTGTCTTTGATGGAAGTAGCTGAGAAATTGGACATCTTTGGAGTAAGAAGTGAGTGGGTCTAGACAAGTTTTGATACCACCTTAATAGGACTAGCAAAACTAAACATACAGACATGCTAAAGTACTTGCCAATACTCAAAAGCTAAGCGAAAACGGAATTGTTCCCAATTTTAAGTCTTCTGAACTTTCAAAAACAAAGTGTCAAACTGATAATGTCTAGATAATGTGGTTGATTAATGAAGAAACTATATGGATCTAAGAGGGATTAAAATAAGTGTAATGTATGTGTTGTTGTTTACACTTGCTATATAATTAGTAAGGAATTGTTAATGCATTCATAACTCTGAAATTGGTTGTGATCCACCACCTACCCATCTACCAATGTGGCACATTCAAGTTACATTACATTAGCGATGGGTAAATTGTTGAATGTTTGTATCTCATTGTCGATAACAGATAAACATGAAGATTATAGATCCTCCCGTGTTATAAAATATTATACATTATAACACATTAGAAAGTTAACAAGAAGTTTTTGTCTGATATTAAATCTAAAAAGATGGGATTGCATTGTTTCATTATCACGAATGTCCACTTGTAGATATTGATGATGTGTGTAACATTTGGTTTTTCGTTGTGTTTCAGTTATATGGCAGCCAATCCTTACTGCAACCCCAGCAACATGCAGTCCCTACTCGCTGCTTTGCCAAGGAGGCCGTTCCTAAAGCTCTTAAGGGTGACGGTGAGTTGACTTGAACGTGTACTTTTCTTTTACCAATGTATGAACATGCTAGTTTAAGTTCTTTAAACACGATATGGATTTTTTTTTTTTTTTTTTTTTTTTTTTTTTTTGTGTGTGTGTGTGTGTGTGTATGCGCTGACTAACATATTAATCTGTTTTTAAGCTCATATATTCTTAAATATTTTCTTTCTGATATCAATTAAAAACCAATCAGTGACTGTAAAGTTTGCCTTGTCTCAGTGTTTCTGTTATTCGAAAGAACAGAGTTATTGGTTTTTAGATGCTTCTATTTAGAATGTTCCATTGTACTTTTTTGAATAACATCATATGTGTGCGCCTGAGGACATGCTTATGTGCGGCGCTGTTTACTTTTTGAATGGAAACCATATTTGGTGTGGTAGAGCACAATGGTAATAATGTTTTGGTGATGATTAGATGTGGTTAGTATTATGATTAACAAGACTACAAGAGTATTTTGCAACTATCTATCATAGGGGCGAGCTGCCATGTATTGGGCTGTCGATGCATTTATGAGTTTTTTTTCCAAGTTATTAGTAACAAGTATTGTGCAACTATTTGTGCTTATACTTCCGACTTATCAATCATTAGTGTTGAGGGAAAAGCCTTGGCATTTTTTACTTCTGGTTTATGAACAATACACATCTTGCAATGGTCTGTTCTTATCCGTTTTACCTATGTAAATTATTAGTTGAATTGTGTTAGATGAAAATCTTAACTCTTTCCATATGAAAGTACTTATGGTGATACTTTTACATGCATATGCAGAAATGTTGAAGGGTATATTTCTTGAGGTGAAGAAGAAATTTGAGACAGCTGTTGGAGTTCTCCGTAAAGAAAAAATTACCATTGATCCTGAAGATCCTGCTGCAGTTGACCAGTATGCTAAAGTTATGAAGACTGTAAGGGAAAAGTAAGTTCTCAAGGGTCAGGATGTTTGGTTCTCGTATAATATGTACGCTCTATCACTGAATTAAGGAAATGCTCAATATCTACTGAACAATATTTGTGGGTGCTAAAACTGCCCAAAATTTTGCTATGATTCTAAAGATGTTATAGAAAGGTACATAGTGTAATGACCTTCTAGTGCTTGCTGATAGGGATCTAATTGCACAGCGCTTCAGTTTGTACTAAAAAATGTAACTATTTACTATTTAGATTCAAACATATCAAAGTTCAAGTTTGATTCCGTATGAATATATAGGTAAATATATCAATATCAAAGCTTTGTATCAGGTAACCAAGTATGTTGATGTCCTTTTTGCAATATAATCTTCTGATTGGGTGTATTTTCTATACTTTGCATATGCCATTGATGATTGTTCAAGATACTGTTAGTTGATGTTGCTGTTAATCTTATTATTCACATCTGTCTTCCATGTCTACAGGGCAGATCTCTTCTCAGAGTCTCAGAGAATCCAATTCACCATCAAGCAACGTACCGATGGAATCCAGGATGCGCGGTCGTATCTGTTGGCCTTGAAGGATATTCGTCTCAAGTATGTCGCTCTATTTGCTTTATAATCACCAACAACCCTTTATGCTGCTAAAAATACTTGATCTTCAATTGAAGGTCTTTTTGTTACGGAGTATATAGCTTTAAAGACGTGTCTCAGTAATTATGGTTTGATATAATCTTGGAAACTACTCGGAGACTGTTTATTGCTTGATTTTTTAAAAGCAATTTAATTTTGAGTTGCACATACGTTTTAGTTGTTTAAATTCAAATCATATTTGCAGGAGAGGCCTTACTGATGAACTAGGCGCAGAGGCTATGATGATGGATGCACTTGAGAAAGTTGAGAAGGATATTAAGAAGCCACTTATGAGGAATGACAAGAAGGGGATGGCTCTCCTGACGGAAGAATTCAACAAAATAAACCAAAAGTAAGTTTGAAAGGCTAAGAAAAATGAAATTTAGCAATAAGTATGTATGGTAACCCTGAAGTTCAGTTATTTGTGCTAAATGTTGTGCTGCTCATCGTCAGTCCAGTTCTTGGTCGAACCAGGTGTGGACCTGTGTGAACTGTAAATTTGAAAAAAGTTAGCATTAAGAACCAGACCTAGTTTTGATCCTGGTTCTGATAGTCACTTAATGTGGCTCTGTCCAAGACCAGGGATGGAAAAATGGGCGGACTGGGCAATGTCTCAAAAGGGCAATTCAAAAGTCATATACTTGTATGCATTTAATTCGCCCTTTTGGCAACCTACGTCAGGTGACTTTTTTTTTTTTTGTTTTTTTTGTTTTTTTTTTTTTGATGTTACACATCTGACCCATTATAGATAAAACATAACTTTAATTGAACTATATACATTTAAAGAGAAATTGGGGTTCTGTGTTTGAGTTGCTTACCATTTGCTCAAGTATTTATATACTAGTTAGTTTTCAAAATCTCTAACATGGATAAACTTAACGATGTTTTACTGGTAGTCTCATACATTCAGACTTTTCAAATATGTGGTTTTGGTAAAGAGAATGCAATTGACTCATGCCAACAACTTGACTTTCCAAAATACGACCAGGAACCTGTCTCTTTGTATGTTGCTAGTTGGTTATAGATTTGGCCAGCTCTCCTGTTTTGACTTTTGACTGCCATGTTGTAGATTGCAGCAACAACATGTTTACATGGATTTAGTTGATCTGCAATATATTCTTAGAAATAGCTTAATAATTGGTGTTATCTTCACTATCTAGGCTTGGCATCCGCAAGGAAGACTTGCCCAAATATGAAGAACAGTTGGAGAAAAAGATTGCAAAGGCACAACTGGAAGAGCTTAAGAAGGATGCTCTTGAAGCAATGGAAACGCAAAAGAAGAGGTACATTTTCTACTTACTTAAATTTTGCAATAAGTTTAAATTAGTTTTTGATTATTTATTTTCTAGAGTCTAATACAGACAAGTGAATCTTGCGCACCCACATTTTACTATTTCATCTTCTAGGAATAAAGACAAGTCTTGTTGCAACTGATTATCTCATTTTGATTATTTTACAATATACTGACCCTCTAAACATTTATCTAAACATTCGGTTAAATAAATCAGCTTTAGAAAGTTTACGCAATTTGCTGTGTAAGCTATCTCAGCTCATATAGGGTCATCAAATGACAATCTTCAGCCACATAGGTTTGACCGTATCAGGCTCACTAACTTTAATTAAGAACAGCTTTTATGATTAATCTCATATTGTCAACCCAAATGCTGCAATAAGCAACTTGTATATATATTAAACAGTCGGCACTTTATCTGGGACTCATGAATCATACCTATATGATTTTTACGGAACAAAAGTTAGCATTTTTATTTATTTATGTATGGAAATTAATACTTTTTCAGGGAGGAGTTCAATGATGAGGAAATGCCCGACGTGAAGTCTTTGGATATCCGAAACATGCTTTAAGTCTGAAGCATTAGAGTTTGCTTCAATAATCTGCTCATTTTGAGGCTTTTGGCTTTATCGATTTCTTGTGAAGTTTAAAGAAGATGATGATGATATGCTGTTGTTTATGTATCGTATCAAGAGTTGTTGGATCCATAATAAATGTTTGATTTTTGAAGGTCAAAATTCTAACTTGCAGGTGCAACCCAACTTTCTTATATTAATCCTCATTTTAATGGTTTTTTGTAAAATCTTGCTTCGGGATGTTCCTAATGTTTGCAAGTTTAAAGATTATGACATAAATCAGGCCTTTTTGTTTCTGTAATGGCCTATAAAGATCTAATGTTGCATGAGCCATAAGTTTAAGTACATTATTTTCAGACCAAGTTAATCTACAACCTTATCACCGAAGCGGACCATTTTGGTAGATTTATGTGAATACAAGTATGCTCTAAGTTAAAAAGATATGCAACAAAAGGTCACGACAGCCAATGGTCACCTATAGGCTATATCTTCACTTTTACGTCAGTGCCATATTTTCATTCTATCACCTTTTAGCTTTAATGGTTATCACTTTTAAAAATACTCACTTTATACAAAATACTCTTTACACACTCTCCGAAAAAAAATAAAAAATTGAGCTCTATCATCACTCTTTTTTCTCCTTTCTCGCGCATGATTATTACCATCTTCAATGAAGGTGGCGTATGATGGTCACCTTAATGGTGAGCCATCACCCACTATTCTGACTAGTTTAAACCCTATACCGTTTAACCATCACCAATTTTATTGCCATGATTTATTTCATGAAAAAGAATAAACTACAAACCAGAATACTATAAACTAGGGCTTATCATGGTTAAGAATCGGATCAAACCGAAAATTAAGTTGGCCAAAACATAGAACCAACATATGTTTGGTCTGGCTTGATCTGGCCGGTTGGGTCCGGTCTAACAGAGCATTTGCTTGGTTATGTGTAAGAACGAACTTGACCGATATCTGAATATGTAAAATAAGGTGGACCGATGACCGCATCAAGATATGTTCGGGATGTGTTACCGGTTCGGTCTTAGCATGCGGTCCTTATGCTTTAATCTTCAAAGCTACATGTGAATTTCAAAATTTACATTGCAGTGAAAATTTTCATTTATTACAAATAATGAATAAAAAAATATGCGTGAATTTATTAAAATGTAATAAAATAATAATTATGATTATGTAATTTATTTCGTTTAACCATAGCTAAAATAAGTTGGTTTTAAATTCTTATACCAGAATTTTTATTTATTTTATTTATTTTGTTTGGATTTTAGGCATCTGGTATCATATGAAGTGTTTAATATTCTTTTAGCTATAAAAGACCAAAAAAGATCTAATTTATGAAGCAAATTCCTAATTGTTATCAGTCAAAACTTGAGATCTCATTTAAAATTTATAAGCTCAGAGTTAGAGCTTTGTTCATTTCGTTCCTTATGTTCTAACCCGCGCTCGGCTCATACCATATTGTACATGCGCGGAGGCTTTCCACCTAACCGATTTCGAATACCTCAAAAACGCTGAGGGTTTGTTTGTTTAAATTTTATACTAAGTTATGTTAAATACTTCCTTCGTCCCAAATTATAAGGCCATTTTCATATTGCACAAAGTTTAAGAAATTCTCACTAATTAATCTATTCACTAATCAAATATATTCTTTCTCCACTAAAATGTCATTTGATTGGTTGAAATAAGAAAATGAACTTAATAGAAGCACCCATAAATTTATCACTTTATATTTTCATTTATCTTTCTTTATTAAGTCCTAAACAAACAAGTTTCTCTTTCCGTATTCAGTATTTTTCATATTAAATCAAGTTCTCGAGTCATTTACACCCCTGCTTCCACCTATTTTAATTTTGTAAACAACAAAATATCTTTAAACACTAACGCCTATAAACTATAACAACTTCTTTCATTCAAAACTATTCATCATTTTCCCGCCACAATGGCGAATCATCATCATCATCATCCTCATCGTTCTTCGAGATCTCAAAACCTTCAACACCAATCTCCATCAATGGCGAAGCTTCGTCTCAAGCTCGCACGAGTCGCATCTCGTCACGATCAGCTCAAACTCTCCTTCAACCACCTCAAATCTCACATAGAAACCGGTTTACTTGAGGTATTCATCATTCACTCCTCAATCTCAACGAACTCGATTAATCGGATATGCGTAATGATTTGTTACGTTTCTTAACCTAATTGTGTAGGCTGAAGATGTATTCTCTTCGTTAGCTGTTCCGTTGGTGAAGATCGTCGGTTTGAAAACCGCTCAGATGGCGAAAGAAGGACGATCCAGTACTATTTTCATGAACACCGGATTCAATTTTCAAGTAATTAATCTGTTTAATTACTTAATTCTAATGTTTATATGATTACTTGTATTATTCATTTCGTTAAGTTTATTGAGGCGTTGCAATCAGGATTAGTATAATTTAGTTTTGCATAATTGTTGCTGATTACCTGATTGTAGCAAGTGCGTTTTTTTTTAATGATAATTATTATAATTCATTTCGTGAGTATTGAGCAAAATTGATTGAGGCGTTGCAGTTAGGATTAGTAAAAAGTTTGTTTCACACGATTATTGATGATTATCTGATTGAGCAAATGTGATTGAGGCGTTGCTATCATGATTAGTACTCCGTATAATTTAGTTTCGCATAATTGTTGCTGATTACCTGATTGTAGCAAGTGCGTTTTTTTTAATGATAATTATTATAATTCATTTCGTGAGTATTGAGCAAAATTGATTGAGGCGTTGCAGTTAGGATTAGTAAAAAGTTTGTTTCACACGATTATTGATGATTATCTGATTGAGCAAATGTGATTGAGGCGTTGCTATCATGATTAGTACTCCGTATAATTTAGTTTCGCATAATTGTTGCTGATTACCTGATTGTAGCAAGTGCGTTTTTTTTTTTAATGATAATTATTATAATTCATTTCGTGAGTATTGAGCAAAATTGATTGAGGCGTTGCAGTTAGGATTAGTAAAAAGTTTGTTTCACACGATTATTGATGATTATCTGATTGAGCAAATGTGATTGAGGCGTTGCTATCATGATTAGTACTCCGTATAATTTAGTTTCGCATAATTGTTGCTGATTACCTGATTGTTGGAAGTGTGTTTTTTTTTTAATGATAATTATTATAATTCATTTCGTGAGTATTGAGCAAAATTGATTGAGGCGTTGCAGTTAGGATTAGTAAAAAGTTTGTTTCACACGATTATTGATGATTATCTGATTGAGCAAATGTGATTGAGGCGTTGCTATCAGGATTAGTACTCCGTATAATTTAGTTTCGCATAATTGTTGCTGATTACCTGATTGTAGCACACGCGTTTTTTTCATATGATAATTAGTATAATTCATTTTGTGAGTATTGAGCAAAATTGATTGAGGCGTTGCAATTAGGATTAGTAATAATTTTGTTTTGCACGATTATTGATGATTATCTGATTGAGCAAATTTGATTGAGGCGTTGCTATCTGGATTTGTAGCTTGTTACTTGTGGATCGTGTACTGAAAAATGTTTGTTACTTGTGAATCATACAGGATGAATGTGAAGAGACGTGTAAGTCCTTTTCATCTCGTGATAAGGATCATGGGATACGTAGGTTGGAGGTACGGCCTTCTTGCTTTACTATCCGAAAATGCTACTTAACAATTTTGATAGACTTGAAACATGAATGATATATGATGCTAGAAAATATCATTTGTTACTCCTATAATTGTGTCTTCACTCTATATAAGTGAATTTAGTTATTTAGATGCAGGTGAGTAGGACTTTAGGAGCGTAGGACATCCTGATTGATTTTTAATAGCACGTTTTTGAAACATGATTGATATAATGATGCTCGAAACTTTCATTTCTTGCTTCAATGATTATGTATAAACTCTATTTTAAGTGATTCTAGATGTAGGTAAGTAGGAGAGTCGGACGTCCTGATTTGCTGTAGCATGATTTGGAATTGTGTATTTATGTTACTGAAAGACATGACTAGAGGGACACTGATAAGTCATTATCAACTGCCGATATGGTTGGAGATAATTAACTAAGTACCTTTGATCTTACTAAGTTCAAAATTGTGCACGAGTTGAAAACATGATTGATATGTTGATGCAATGAATTCTCATTTGTTACTTTCGTGTGTGGCCCTGTACTTACACCATTTAAGTACCTGTTAATGTAGGTAAGTTGGTATTACTATTAGTTTTTTCATATCAGTGGTATTTTTTCTGAATGCATGAGATTGTGATTTTGTGTTAAATTCTTCTTGATGTGGAGCAAAGATTAAAACTAGACAACTAAGCTGTTTTTTTAGAGTGCAAGGTGATATATTTTAAGCGAGAAGAAGGGAATAACACTATAATTGTACCAGTCTTTGTTATATGCATTCAGCTGCTTTTCTGGGCACTTAAACATGGATTTGTGTTTCAAAGTTAGCCAAAAACGGGTTCGAGAAGTCTGTTTGTAGGTTATCAATTTCAGGACATAGCAGAGGAAAGGTTACAAATCAATCCATAACTATTATGTAGCCTGTACTTCCACTAATCCCAACTACTAAGTAAACACCCAAAAGGCAAATTAGTAAGTCCATTTGTGGATTAAAATCAGTATATTGGATACTGATAAATAGGTTGAAGTATGCCTAAAACAATGAAATTTACCAACTGATGTTCGTCATTTAGAATCAACTCTGTTTCATTGTTTATGTATAGGATGGAGTATTATCCAGTATACATCAGTTTCAGCTTTTACTCTTTATTATAAGTGCGTGATGTGTTATATTCTGGGTTATAGTTAGGGTAACAGACTGATACTGGTGTGGAGTCTGTATATAAATGTTCATCTGTACCTCATACTGCTGTAGAATGCGTATTTTGTAATTATCACTTTAGGGTTATGGGGGGTGAGGAATGGGAAAGGATAATGAAAAAAGATGCTTGGTAGAGTATAATGCAATGACCCATTACCCAATAGTGGGTAATGGGCCATTACCCAATAAATTGGGGGGAATGCTTTTCTTTCCCTTTCCCTTTCCCCACCATTATCATTGCCTTTCCCTTTCCCTTTCATGAGTTTGAACCAAGCACACCCTTAGTAACTGTAGCTTGAAAATATGCCAAACTAATGAAGTTTAACAATTGCTATGGGACATTCCGATATCAACACTTTCAGTTTTAATG
Source organism: Artemisia annua (assembly GCA_014162995.1). Classification (NCBI taxonomy): domain Eukaryota; kingdom Viridiplantae; phylum Streptophyta; class Magnoliopsida; order Asterales; family Asteraceae; genus Artemisia; species Artemisia annua. The sequence goes on from LBNU01000370.1 coordinate 79,689, forward strand.
TGTTGGATTGAGTGTACGCAAGTAGTTTTTGATTTAAGATTTTACTCTTTATTATGAGTGTCTGCTTTGTCATGGTCTGATTATTGTTAGAATGATAGACTCGCCTCATCCAGGTGTGGAATGCGTATATGAACATTATTGCCTTCATTCCTACCTCATTAATAAGTTCTAACGTGTAGGCGGTTTTCTGGTTTTATGCTGTAACATGTTATCATAATACAATATCTACAGACCAAGGAGATGTCATATGTATCTTATAAATGATTTGTTTATATGAACTCGTGTTTTGGCGAAACTGCAGGAAGACTATACACATAGTGCGATCAAGGTAAGCAAAGAGCTCATCCACAAAAAGAAAGACCAGCTTATACAACTAATGCAGCTTCTCAAACAAATAGAGGGCTGTGTTAATTCTAGCCAAAAAAGCATATTTCAGACTATTGATGGCCACAAGGACAATATCCACACTTATTTGCAGAAGGCCGTCACTTATGTATCCGCTGTTCAACAACAGTCGAGCCATGATGGTCATGCCTACAATATCACACTAAAACTTCTGAAAGCTATATATGTTCATGTCTGTGAAATCCTCAGCTCAGTCGAGGGTGGGGTTGACAGTCTGATTAATAAATTAACTGAGCAAATGTGTCAGCCAATGATTGAGTATGCCAGAAGCTTTAAGGCTGAAATAACAAGTGGCACATGCCCCCGCTTATTGGCTACATTGGAGGCAATGAAAGGAGTGACAAGGGATGGGAGGGTAGAACTGGAACAAGCAAGAAAAATGGTTAGAGTAGCAGAAGAAAAGAAGCGTGAAGCATTGGGTATGCTGAAAGAATCAGAAGAAAGAATGAAGAAAATGAGACAATACATGGAATCTACAGGTCATTCTTCCAAGAACAAAGTAAGTCCTAGTCATGTTACTTGCATATCAGCAACTTTTGTGCTCTGTTATACTTTATTGATATATTTAACTTAAAACTTAATCAGTTCTTTGCTTATCAATCCTAAGATGCTACTAGTATCTACTTATAATTTGACATCACATAAACAAAGGAGCTAAACAGAAGAGAAATAATGAATGGACATTGCCCTTTTAGAACGGGTTGGGCTGATTGGGTAGTGAATCAAAATGGGTGGGTCCGATTAACTGACCAAAACTTGTTTATACATTCCTATAATCTCGTCAATAATCAATATAAGGACATTGTAAACACTTCACTGTTTTGGGAGACTTATAAAGCAGTTTAGCCTCTTTTAAATCTATTAGCTTTACAGTTTACTCATTTGACTCGTTCCAACAAGAAATAGTCTAAGTTACGTCAATTATACAGATATAGGTTAAAAATTACCTATGGTAAAACATTACTTAGAAAGGTCACAAAGTGTACAAATGCTACTGTATGAACTATGAAGGCATTCACCCTTTCAAACATCTTGTTATGTGTACATCGTGTAACTATTTTACTGGGAAAGTAGACACATTTCTTTTTCACATACGTATTAAATGATCTTACATGTATTAGAGATTAACAAAAGCGGATAGAAAAGTTAGGTACCTTGTCAAATTGAGTCAAATCAGGTTGTTGTTTCTGATTTTCTAATCTTTTTGAACTTTATTAGAAATTATTATTATTTTATCAATTGTGATTAAAAATGATATGATTGATAATAACAATCTAATTATTTTGGATAAGTTGATTTACGAGGTTTTACGCAATTCAATGCATTTTAAATGATGTGCGAGTTTGAGCTGTTTAAGGTAAAAAGAGAACCAATGCGACCTGTTTTCAGGTAAACAGGTTGAAACTCATCTAATGTGAGTGCTATTTCATCATTTAGTTCTTGTTTTCCTGTGGCCCAGTTATTAGCACCACAAGAGGATCAAGTTAAGGATGACAAGTTGCTGTGGGAACTACTGAAAAAGAAACAGACACGCCAACAACCCGCAAGCCCATTTGGACCCAAAGAGCTTCTGCAAGTTGGAACCAGTACCAGACAACACCAGTCAATGATGGGAAACCCATCTATCACTCACAGACCTACAACAAGAGCCTATGGGAAACTGAATGCACATTCATTGGGATCGTTGCTCCCATTGGGCTCATCGCCTTCAGTAACGCGAAGTCAAGTATTATCGCGTAAAAGGTAACTCTCTTTTACTAGGTTAGATCACAAGCTTCCCCCTATGTAGCTGTTATGAATAGACTACTTTTGAATAAATGAATAGGGTGTTTTCATACAGTAAACTATAATCGAATACTAGTTTTATGTTGATGGTTGAATTTGTACAAAGTTGCAAGCTTTAGGATTTTTATGCTCATAGACGGTATTACAAAAAGTTCTTAGATACAAAGAATGTGTGGTGGAAATTGGCCTAAATTCCCTAATTTGTTTGTGATCTATATACCACTGATGCATTTTACGCATACGAGGGAGGGGGTTTTCCTAGTATAGTAGCAGTTCAATATTGGCACGGTACACATTCGGTTTGTGACTAAGCCGTGAGGCGGATAGAAACTTTGCGGTAGTAATGAAGCCTAAATAAAATTTTCATCTAAATGGCATCTCCTAAAGTATAAAAAAAAATCTGGGTTGGACCGAACTGGACCCCTGTTGAAACATATCCTGCAATAGACTAGTTTTTCTGATAATTGGGAGCAAGTACCATATCATGGTACCCAGTCAAATGGGTAACACAAAGTTTTTACGGAATTTTAACATGAACAAAATCAAGCTGCAGAAAGACCTCAACTTACGAGCAAAACCAACAAACCCAGCTGAGCCAACGCAACAAACTAAACCTTAACCACATATGAAGCCATGAAATGTCGTTTTTACCTGAATGTGTAATTTATTTAGCACTATAACGAACATAAAAGCACTTCATGTGGATAAATGCCTCTTTTGTTCACCGAAACTGAGATTCTTTATCCAAAAGAACACTATTTAGGCGCTAAGCTATAATATTATTACACTATTTATATTACATGTTTCAAACCTCAAATATATGGTGTCTTATATACATCAAAACTACATCTACTGCAACTAGCAATCATTAGATCAAGTCGTGGTGATTGCGTAATGAATTTTGCAAATATGTTGGTAAGAAAATTGATACGACATATATGCGAATCATGTGGTAATTGGTGAGAAGCCTACACGAAGATGATATGTCATACATTTCTCAGAAAGAATACATTTAAATGTTTAAGAAGTTCGTTAATAGTACCGGTTGAGTCTAAAGTGATCATTAAGAGGAGACCATATACATCACTCTTTTCCCTACTAGCTTCTCCAGTCAACACTGTTAGATGATTAAATACCCCGTAAGAGATACATTTTATTGATGCATTATTTATAAAGACAATACATAGACACCCTAATGAACTCATATTAAATACTACTATGTGGCGGTATTCAGTATTCACAAAGGCATTCAAAGAATCATTTTTTTGGTCCAACTGTTTTTTCTTAGTTATGTTTCAACTTTCAACGACACATGTTTTTAACGAGTTATTAGCAGTTATTTGATATTAGAAGAAAATGCTTACATCTAATGACATTTGCCATGTCTAATTCTTATAATGAAAAGTTTAAATTATTTAAATGAATACGAAGTATAACTTAGCCAGCTCTTTATCAACTACAAAGTATATGATGTGATTATTCTATAAGTGGTTAGTCAACTCTTTATCAACTACAAAGTATATGATGTGATTATTCTATAAGTGGTCGATAGGGGTGGCAAGCCAAAAGTTCTTTGTAGATCTTTTTTACCATAGATCCGGTTAACAAATCTGGTCCGTCCATCCCCTCTTCATCTAACGCTTCTTATTAATCGTATTTTTTTTTATTCTCCTTTGATACCCGCTGAAAAGGGTAACATGGTCCATTCCCCTCTACACTTTTTTCATGTAGAACTAACTTTATACATAAACAAAAAAAATAAAATAAATGCAACCTTCATTTTTTCCACCAAAAACACTCAGTGACTGTCAATCCTCATCACCCTCAATCCTCCATAACCGTCAATCCTTCATAACCGTCATCATCACCGTCAATCCTCCATATAACCGTCTTTATATTTTTTTGCTTTTTTTTAACATGATTTATATATTTATCGATCGATTGATATTTATGCTATCAGTTAGGGTTTCGGTTGCTATTTATTGAATCTGATTATAGGTTACAAATCATGTCTGGTGATTTGTTGTATAGTTTTAAGTGATATAGTATCAATTGTTGTATAAAGTTAGTTCTAGATCTGTTGATTTATATATGATTTAATGATTTGTGTTAGTGATTGTATTTATAATATATTGTTATTTGTTTCGGTATATTTGTTTTTGCTGAGAGAATGTTGGATGATGAGGTTATGGATGAAGCAGGTTATGGATGAAGTTGTTGATGATCCAGATGCACACTATGTGTTTGATGAAATGCGTCTGCAATAATCATATATGATTCGGAAGCAAAATCACATATGATTCTGTAACAGGTAATAAGAGGAAAGGCTTATTTACTTTGGCATAGTGTATTGTGAGTGAGATCACTTGTTCGGGATTGAAATGAATGTTTAGTCTGAGTTTGAAATAACCTGTGTCATTTTTGCTGTTATTTGATTTTATTCAATGTGTGTTGACTGGATTTAGTTATTAGCGGAATTTAAGGAAGTAGATCTATGAGATTTGTGAGTGCTGTACTGATGTATAGGGTATATCTAAATGCTTGTCAAAGTGGCAAATTTATATTGATAACTACTTTGATTGTGCTTGTAAGTGACTGCTGATTTGTAAGTGAGATAAGTTGATTGGGATTGAAATCAGTGGTTAGTGATGTACTGATGTATAAGATTTTATTATAACTGGATTTTGTTAGAATCATATATGATTCACATAGAATCATATATGATTAAATATGATTAAAGGAAAATCATATATGATTCTATGTGAATCATATATGATTCTATTAGATTATTTTATGGTTATTAACATTTAAAATTTTTATGCAGGTCGATCAAAATCTGTTGCACATAAGCCTAAAGAGAATTTTATAAAGCAATCAGTTAAGAGGGCTATGACTTCTGATAAACCAAAGTATTGTGAATGCAATCAAGAACAAACAAGTTCCAGACTGAGATACCTGAACAAACAAGGATCTCAAATATTGTGAATGCAATCAAGAACAAGGCCGATCGTGAGAAACAAAAAGATGACGTTGAGAATCAAGAGGTTGAAAAAGTGATGGTTAAGTGATTCATGGTCTTTTGGTATAGTCTGATGGTAGTATATGTAGTAAACCTGATGTGTAGTCTTTTGGTAAAATCTGATGTAGTATTGAACAACTTATGATGGGTAGTCTTGTTGTAAAATTTGATGTAGTATTGAACAATTTCTGATGGTATTATAAAAATCTAATGGTAGTTTTTTACTTTACTTTTTTTGTTGTATGTTTTAAAATTTTTATTGTAATTTAACATCTTGCATTTATGTTCAGTTAAAAATAGTCTGCTAGAAAAATAGACAAAAATCACATATGATTCAAAAAGAATAATATATGATTCAAAAAGAATCATATGTGATTCATTATGAATCATATGTGATTCATTATGAATCATATGTGATTCTTTTTGAATCATATATGATTCAAATAAAATCACATGTTACATATATTAAACTTATAGAAAAGACATGAAATAGACAATTTTCATAAGAATCTGCTTCAACATGAAAATAGATAATTTTCATAAGAATCTGCTTCAACATAAAAAAAAAGTATTCAATCAAGATCCTCATAACAATTTTCCAACTGTGTAATAAAAATGAATAAATATCCAAATCTAAACAAAGTATGTTATTTAATGAGCGATAGTCGCTTGTCCAGCTGCAACATTTCTCGTTGCTTGTTCATTTGCATCAGTTTCATCCTCATCTTGTTCATCTGAATCACCCTCTTCCTCATCATCACGATCTTCATCAGTGTCACCATCTTCCTCATCATCACGATCTTCAATAGAACAGGAGGTTTTTGTTTAACAGGAGCAGGTTTAGGACGACTATGCCAATATGAAGATCATCAAGTTCAACCTTCTCACGAGATATACTTGAAAGCTTTTCATTAATCATCCTGCAAAAACTCTGCAAAAAAAATCAGATAAGACATGCCATAAAAATCATATATGATTCTACTATAATCATATATGATTACTAGTAGAATCATATATGATTCTACTATAATCATATATGATTTTCTAAAAATATCAACCTGCAACACATTAGTTTAATGATTACTACAAAATGTTAGCGAAAGTGTGAAGTTTTCTTATGATTACACGGCTTCTGAACAACGCTGTTTGGTTTCAAAACTTATGCTTAAGAGTCAAAAACATCAAATGACTGTTTACTCATTAACTAAAAACTTTACTTAGATCAATCAACAATAAGCAGTTTGGAACATCAATACGCAAACACAGCTGATAATCAAATGTTATGCATTCACCTAACTATCAAACTACACATTAAACTGGAAACAAATCATTAAAACTGATTTATTACCATTACCAAACATCATAAAAGTATGTTAGAACTTATGCTTAACACTCAAAAACATCAGATAACTGTTTCCAGGTACTAGTAGAACTAACACGGTTTCAGAACTTGTGCTTAACACTCAAAAACATCACAAGCCTCCATAAATCAATGATTACCTCAAGGAATTATCAATTACCAGTAGATAACTATATAGAACTAACACGAAAAAGTTCAAAGGTATCTATCACAAGGCTTCTGAACGATGTTGTTCGGTTTCAGAACTTATGCTTAACACTCAAAAACATTAGATAACTGTTTCCAGGTACTAGTAGTATCGATTACGAATAGATAACATTATAAAACTAACACGATCTGGATGCACTCACTTCATAAACGTCCATAAACTATCGCACATTAGTTTTACATCAATCAGCCATAAGCAGTTTGACAGAATGTTGAGGTTTGACAGAAGGTTGATGTTTGACAGAAGGTTGAGGTTTAATAGGAAGTTTGGGTTTGGGTTTGACAAATTTTGACTTTGGTTTATCAGCAGTCGTAGCCTTCTTTGCTGATTGCCTTGTAAGCATCTCTTTAGGATTATGTGCAACATATTTTGATCGACATGCATAAAAATGTTAAATCATATATGATTATATCAGAATCATATATGATTGTATCAAAAATCATATATGATTTTGGATACCTAATCAAAACTCCAAAGAGTGCATTGTGAATCATATATGATTCACATTTAATCATATATGATTCAATGTGAATCATATATGATTCTAACAAAATACATCAGTTCATCAGCAACAAAATCCTATACATCAGTACATCACTAACCCCTGATTTCAATCCAAATCAACTTATCTCACTCACAAATCAGCAGTCACTTACAAGCATTTAGATATACCCTATACATCAGTACATCACTCACAAATCTCACATATCTACTTCCTTAAATTCCGCTAACTTTAAATAGTCTATTAGTTTTATTCATGTTTACGGCATAACTTTAAACAATCTATTCTCTAAATGCATAACATTTTGAAAAAAAGAGATCTCACTCACAAAATAAGCCGAATCGCATGTGATTTGCCTTGAAACCCTAAAAACCTAAATAAGCTGAATCACATGTGATTTACCTAGATACCCAAAAAACCTAAATAAGCAACAAAATAAGCTGAATCACATATCATTTACCTTGAATAGCATCTACATTTTATTCTTCATCTGGAAATTCAACATCTTTTTCCATAAGCTTGTTTCCATCATCCACCACTTGATGTTCATCAACCGCAACTGCAACATAAACTAAATCATTAACCAACACTTGATTTTCATCAACCGTAACTGCAACATCAACTAAATTTGATTCTTTTAAATGATTTTCATCCATTTTTCACGATTTCGCTTGTTTTTTATATTTAATCGAACAAAAAATCGATCAATATAATCTGTTTTTTACGATTAACGATCTTATATCATGATTTTGGAGGGTAAATCGGAGTGAAATCGGAGTTGAATTGTGTTGTTTTTTTATTCAATCGTATTTTGGATCCGGGAGAGTGTTTGGGTGTGTGTGTTTTGACCTAATATTTTGGGGAAGAAAATAATACCGATCATTTTTTTTTAATTTTTATATTTGTCCTTTTTACCCCCTCATGTGTAATTATCTTATTTGATCTTAGCCTTTGGATCAATTTGGAATGGATGGTTGTGATTGGCTCAACAATTCTATGACAATTGGTGGGTCTATGGGGATCTCAACTTCGGGTGGCAATTTGTTGCCAAAATCAAAATAATGGGCTAATCTTGGCAAATTTTAAAAGATTGGGGCACATTTAGCCCATTTCTTTTTTTGAAATGGGCATATATTGCCCATCTAAAAGTTAGATGGGCACAAACGGACACATATTTTCTCTCAATTGGAGAATATTACAATTGTTTTTAAAGAAAAACTTATAAATGTAATATATTTAATTTTTTAAATATAAATAAAGTGTTACGTTTGAGGAATTTACTTCATCGTTTTGGGTCTTTTCTAAAGCGATTTGTATAACATGCGCCCGTTTGGCCCGTGCCCGTTTAGCCCGGTGCCCATTTAGCCCGTGCCCGTTTAGCCCGGTGCCCGTTTAGCCCGTTGCCCGTGCCCGAGCCCGCCCGGCCCGCCCATTTTGCCACCTCTAGTGGTCGATATGACAATACACATTTGTGATTTTTTGAAAGAAAAATCATGTCAAATTCTCGCAAGTGTGTGAAACGATTTTGTCATTAAAAATGTATCATAAATATTAGTGTGTCAATACGAATGAATCACAAAATTTAGTGTGTCACTATGTATCAAGAAAATTAGTTGGATAAACCAATGTTTTAAAAACCGGGTTTTTCATCGACCCGGTAGAGTCACTGGGCACCGGTTCAACGTGTTTGACCGTCGGGTCAACCCGGTTTTCTAGTTAATTTTTTATTTTTATTTTTTCGACCGGGTCAACCGGTTCGACCACCGGTTCAAACCGGATCAACCCAGTTTTTTAAAAAAAATTTGAAAAAAACCAAACTCGGCCGGGTTTCAAGACCCGGGTCACTCAAAACCCGGCGGGTCTAACCAGTTAACCCGGTTTTAGAAACCCGAGGATGGGGGCCAACCTCTTTAATGACCCATGGCCCCAGTGTGTCACTTGGTTAGCATTTCTAGAAAAAAATGGAGACAAAGAGTCATGCTAGTTTTTCGATCGGGAAAGAGACAGGGGAGTTGGCTGTAATGGAGACAATTCGGATGGACGATATGGATTTCTTCGAGATGGTTAACCACTTTTCTAACCGTGAGAGGGAGGTCATTGCGGGTTTTTTTCACCCATTTTTGTGGCCGGGCACCGGTCCAACTGGTTGAACCGGCCAGGTCGACCCGGGTTTGAAAACACTGGGATAAACATAGTGCGTCACTAAAATGCTCTAAAATTTGTATTGTATCACTACAAATGTACTAAAATTTTAGTGTATCGCTTTATAAGTATAAAGAAATTTATTGTGACACTACAAATGTGTCAAAAAAATTGATATGTAACTACATATGTATCAAAAAATTTAATGTGTCACGGATTCATAGGTACACGTTTCAAAATTTTAGACTAGTTTGAGGGAGGTTTGAGTATCACTAACGAGAAACCAAAATAAACATTTTAAAATTTTGAAACAAATATGTCATGGCATTAAATTTGAATGTGGGTAAAACAAATGTTTGATGGCATCAGCTGAAAGACCATGATATCCTTTTCAGTTTTTCAATGATACATAATGACCCACTAATATTAATAGATTGTCATTAACAACCCAATTATATATATATATATATATATATATATATATATATATATATATATATATATATATATATATATATATATATATATATATATATATATATATATATATA